>JAHZNC010004671.1:0-26635 GCA_027744095.1 Zhuqinia jingwanae | reverse complement strand
AACAACGTAGCAATTTTGTTTTGTTGTGTGCAAGACTGACAGCCTGAATATTATAGTCAAAAGGGACTTTTGAATGTACTTGATGAACTCACCGATTTGATGAATTAACTTTGGTGTTGTGAAGGAAAAAAGTGTGGCAGTGTGAGTGATAGTATTGGGGGAAAAAAATAAGAAGAAGAAAAAAAATGAATTACGGGTTTAGTTGTAAGTGAGCATATGAAAAAATATATACCGTTCCATAAAAGATTTTAAAGAGAGAAAAAACCCACAAACCTTGAAAGGAGATTAAAGTTATTTAAAAAAAAATAAGAAAACTTTTCCTTTATAACAAATTGTAATAACATCATATGCAATAAAAACGTATCAGTGAAATTTGGCACTTGTTTAAATAGTTTGGTGTTTCTTGGCTATTACTAGTAGTTAAAAAAAGGGAAAAGATGACATGTATGAGGAGTTATTTATAGCTGTGCTGTATAATGTTTATTTCATGCCCAAAAATGACACGAGCAAAATGAAGTTGACAAATGTAAACACGTGTCCTTTCTGCAATTTGATAGGAGAGGAACCTCAAGTGATCTGCATCTGTCAATCTTTGGAAGACAAAGAGTGTGTGCTACTTGTGAAGAAGACATGATGGTCTCTATACTTTGAAGAAGAAAAAATTAGTGTCAATTGAAGTTCAATTCCGTGTTTTTTTTCTCGTCGAGATAATAAACAAATCTAAATAAGTAATCATGGAATCAACAAGTATAGTGGCCATTCCGGGCTCCAGGCTTCCGGAAATGCTTGGAAACTTCCAATTGGACAACCATCATGTTGAGGAATGGTCAGATCCAGCGGCAGAGCCAGGTCACAAGCACAGAGCGAGGAAAGAGGTGGGGAAATGGGTTAACTTGGAGAAAAGTGCGGATATTCACTATCAGAAGGTAAATGCAAGTTAATATAAAATAAAATAATAATATATGTAGATTTTGATTTAAATATAAACATGTGACCTTGATAATATGAAGAAGATGTGAAATTTATTTACATAGTTAATCTTCCATTTTTGGTAAAAATACTGCATAAATGTTCCAAGTAATTGACATGTTTACGACAGGAGAGGCTTAGGAAGTCTGTTAATAAGAAGAATTTGGTTTTTACCAAATAGTGCGCTGTGCTCTGGCAATATATTAATTTTTTACTATCCAGATTCATAAAACCATTAATTTGGGACACCCCCAGAATAACTATCATGTTTAGCAGCTATCATACACCTGATCCTTTGTGAAATCCTACGAACCCGACCTTGAACTCAGCCCATTAAGGATATCAAAAAATAGACAGTTGTTGTGTTACACTCAAAATATGAATACAACAAAAACAAAACAACTTTTCAATTTATCATTCTTGCTCATGTAAGCTCANATCCTACGAACCCGACCTTGAACTCAGCCCATTAAGGATATCAAAAAATAGACAGTTGTTGTGTTACACTCAAAATATGAATACAACAAAAACAAAACAACTTTTCAATTTATCATTCTTGCTCATGTAAGCTCAAATAATATTTTTATGTGAATAAATGCGAGTTCCTTGATCAAGCAATTGCACAAATTCCAACTTTTCATTTTCCTTCTTACAATATTTAAAAGTAAACATGCAGCGGGCAGGTTTGATTTAAAAAAATATATATACAAATATACATAATTTCTACATCTAGTTCGACTATATTGGGTTTTAATTGAACAATTTTAGACCATTTAACCCTAAGAAAAGTATTGCGTTGAGTTTTAAATGATTTAATTAAAACCAAGAATATTGATGGTAGGAGTGCCAGCCAATTTCGCAACAAAATCAAAGTAACATGTCGGTATATAGGGACTGTATATGTTTTACTGCAGGGAAGGTCTTGTGAATGACGCTATATTTACTGGAGTGCATTTCACTTCATACTTGAATGGGATCTAATTTTCCTTAATGTTGTTAAAACCTTTTCACTCGCTGTGCAATTGACATGTAGGAAAAGGGTAGAGTTGACCGATTTGAATGAAAATGACAGATTTCTGGATTGAACATCTTGACCAACAACATTACGTATGCGCGCTCCAAGTTTTATAATTTACATTTAATTTGGTTCATGAATGGGAGCGTGAACAGACTGATGATGTGGCAAAATTAAAGAAAAAATCAAATCACGTAGCAGTCCTTATCAAGTAACCTTAAAGGCAAAAAACATATTAAGTGGCTGTTTGATATATAATATTCAACTTTATAAAGTTCAATGAAAAATTTATCCAAGATTTGAGCACAATTTTTGCAATGTCATGAAGATGTTCCACCACAAAACAACCATCTGTTTCTTCCTACAATAAAATGAAAGAAGCACAGGACAACCATTATTATAATGATACAGTATTAAAAAAAGCTACAGGCGATTAGAAAAAGAAGAAGTAGTTGGACAGAAGACATAGAGTGCCCTCGTCCACTTCATTTTAAAAATTCGCATATAACCATCTCTCATTCGTTTTGTTCTCTCTCTCTTACACACACTCAAAATATAAGAATGAGTTAAAACTAGTGCGTAGGATTGAGTAAAGGCAAGTTTTTACCTTCAAGGAACAAAAAGTTATACACAGGTAAAATGTATATATTATACCTACATCATCATTGTATTATAATTTAAAATGCAAAAATCATTTGTTAATATGTCAAATGCTGAAACAAAAAAATATTAAAAAATTCCAACTATCCTGTTTTTGTTAATGGAAAAAAATATGGACATTCGTACTGCAAGTGAGAAAATACGTTTAATTTTAATAATATTTAAATCCACTTGTTGACGAGCAAGTCAAAAGTAGCCGGTTGCGATCATCTAATCAACATGAAAATTATTACGTTTAAATTCCCAGCCTAGTTCACATTTTTTTTAACAAGCTCATCACATAATATGCATACTGCGAATAATGCTAAAAAATATATATAAACTTTTGCTGCATAATAATGAAGTCATTTGCCACTCTAAATTGCGAAATTTTGTTTGAAACGTGAGTGGCAAGGCATCACAAAATAATCACAACACTACCACCACCACCACCACCACAGATTGATTTTCGGATAGCAACATATCAGACCAGATTTTAATAATGTGGGCATTATAGGATAGCACACAAATAAACGCTCATGTTTATAGGAATATTTTTTTATGATGCTTTAGGTGTTTAAATTTATGGCATATTATGTAACGCATTAATTGGTAAAAGGTTCTTGTCCTTGATAAATTCGGTTGTCACCTTTGCTACTCCCCACATACAAGGATGATAAAATGATAAGCAAGCGTATAAACATTAATTACCCGTTGAAAAATGACAATATCAGGTGTACGCAAGCACACGTTCATAAAACAATGAAACTATAGCAACAAAAATCCTACTTTTTTTTTCTTCTTCTTCTTCTTCTTCTGCTACTTGAATGCAGTAATGTATATTAAAACATCAAGTTGTAGAGTAATATATTATGTAGATTTGTACGTTAGTAGTTAAGAGGTAGGTGTATAGCACGTCATGTTATTAATATTATTATTATTATTATATTTTGCACGTGTGTGAAGTAATGTGATAAAGTTGCTGGCTAAGTAGAAGAAAAAATATATATTAATATGAAATGTGCAAAAAGGTACATACTTTTGGGTTGTAGGTAGATAACAAAATGTACTTGTTGTTGTCTGCCTCTGTGAGAAGTGTGATATTAAATGTCTCGCTGCTGCTGCTGCTGCTGATGATGATGATGACGACGACGACGATGATGATGAGAAAGAAAACGAGAGCACACAAAACGTAGCGTAACATTTTTTAAAAATCTCAATCAAGTCAAGCCAGTATATATGACTGCGAGTAGTGAGTAAATTCCAAATTTATATACCTTGCTCGTCACAGGAGAACATGCAGACCCAACAAAATGTCACTCATATTTATCATTTTAATATATCAACTTTCACAAGAAAAATGGAGGCTGCGTTACTACTGGGTAGGCAGGATGGTGATGATGATGAAGATGATGATGATGATGGTAGCTTAATTGTGGAAAATATTATTATAGCGTGCTGAAGGTAATAAAGGGAGAATTTATTATCTATAAATGAGAATAATATATTATAAATTCTCCAATTGTCAGGGTACCGCACTCCATTGTTGACAGTGCGAATATAAATGAGTCTCGAGGTAGTAATGGATGTGTGCATGGGTACATTAATTCTTTGTTTGGGCATGTTTAATTTTTTAATTCATTAAGTGACGATGAGCTGAAGAAGATGGACCATCATGTTATCAGCATGATCATCATCATACTTATATATGTTTCCCCAGTTTTACCACTATACCATGAATAATTATAGGTATGCACCACCGCAATTAGATTTTTAATGCTAAACTGCATGATTTAAACAAATAGTTTCGCATAAATTATGGCAAAAAAAATAACAAGGTTAATGGATGCAGTAGAATGTGTGGTTAGAAGAATATATATTTTTGAGCTGAATTAGCACGTTTTTTCATGCTAAAGCAGCGTAGAGTCAATTTCTTGGAACTGCAAAAAAAAAATATATTGTTGATGTTGTCTATGTTGTTGTTTTAACCCTTTGGTCATATTGAATTGTTTTTTGTGTGTGTGTTTTGCAGCAAGAGGATAGCAAGCATTCTGACAGGAGTCAGGAACGGAGTCGAACTGAAGTGATTCAAGGAACGGCCCCTGACTCTTCCTTTCAAGTTGTCCGTTCCCATCGTCAATACCAAGATGGAGACGATAGATCAGGGTCTAAACTGCAGCAGACATCATCCACGTCATACCACGTTAGTTCATCTCGCGGTGTTCGGTCCACCACTAAGGTTAGTGTTTGAAGAAAAAAAAAACTGCTAGTATTTGTGTGCGTCATCATAAACATATATATTTTTTTTAGTACGCAATATTTACTTTTTTCTATTGGACTTACATAAAATGTTATTCTTTTCATTTTTGTTGACCAAGTTAGTCACTTTTTAATTGATTAATTCCTTGTTCTCGCTTAAACACTTCCCACTTCCATAAATGGACGTAAAATAACAATCCAATCAGTAGTCTTGTAAAGTCACTTGAGTATTTATATATGTATGTTAGTATGAAAGGAACATTACAAAACATGATTCATGTTTACATCTACAATATAACATCAATAATATGTGACTATTTTAACTTATGACGGCTCAGTTGTGTAACTTTATATAAGAAACTCAATTATCATGGCATTGTCACTCAACAAGGAAGCATGATGATATCAAAAAAAATATCCTAATAAAAAATCAAGTAAGACTTATATCCAGAAATACATGCATCGGATGGGGGGTGGATATCTCTGAAAAATTCGGTGCATCACACATGGACCACAATACGACATCATCAGGCCGGAGGGAGGAGGAGGATAAAAACTCATATTGCATCTGATTGTGAGACTTGACACTGATAATCTTGGGGCAATGTCAGAAATATATAAATATTTTGTTCTTCTCAAAGCCAACTCACACTGATCAATCATTTGCATTTTTCAGGGAAATATATAAATATTGTACATATATTATTATTATTACTGTCTTTAGTTTCACTCTCTTCTTGGTTAAAAATCATATGCATATTTTGTGACTGAATTTTTGATGAGTTTACCTATACGTCTAAAGACGACGTATTTAGCACTCCCTTTAAGTTTTATGTACATAATGACCATGCAACAATTTATTCTGCCTTCAAAATAGACAAATTGACATGTGGGATCTAATTGAGTGCAAGTGTCATACAATAATATATTATTCAATACAATGGCCAGTAAAGTGGACCAAGCATTCTGGACAAAAAGTCGAGTGACCATGGAAATGAATCATTTAAAAAAACATTATTATCGAAAGATGTTTATAATCAAGCTGGCTCTGATGTTGTTGTTGTTGTTGTTGTTGTTGTTGTTAATTATTAATCAGTTGTTGGCTAGTTTTCTGTAATCTCATCGTGTAACATGTACAATGTTAATGATACTAGAACAGTTTATCTTCTCTGTTTTCTAATATTCTTTTTAGATAAAAAAATATATATACATATATATTTTGGTCCATTCCATACCGCATACTATCAACTTTACTGTGAACTTTAAAAAAAAAAGCGTGTACCTATCTCTAAAAGAACAAATAATTTCAAATAAATTTCTCCACTTTTTTTCATTTTTCTTTTGAATTTTGCATCAAAAAGTGGTTTTGATTATTTATATCTCGTAAGTAAATTTTTTTGTTAATCTTTGAAAATAATCTGCTGTTATTTGTATTTGCTAGTAGTCAAAAGCGTCGGAACCGATAAAAAATTGAAACGATTATGTTAACTCGTCTGTTTTGAACTCTTCACAGCGGAAGCACGTTCTACGCAAAGCAAGAGAGTGAAAATGTTTACAAACTAACAACAATATGTTTTTGCTTCTTCTTCTTCTTCTCTCGTTGTTTAAAAAAAACAACAAGCACTTATGTACACACTTAAATAGATTGATTATATATATATGGGAGAATCTCTTTTCTATCTTTCTATTATGGCCTAGTAAATGAGTCGTTTTTCTTTTTAGGATCGTTATCGCTTTTGCCATACAGCACTTTTTATATTTACTACTTGGCAAATGGATTTTACACAATTTCGTTTATCGAGCACCAGCACCACCGTATAGTCAATAGTAAACCACCACCACAACTTGTTGTAGTATTAAAACATTTATTATTTAGTTTATTAGTAGTACTAACAATACAACATCGCATCACAGTAAAGCACAAGTATTGTGTGTTGTTTACTACGCACGGATGACACTAATGGGCCTACGTTTTTGTGTAAAAACCTTTAAAAAATATATTAATTTTGTCCGTCTCAATTTTTTTTATGTACAAGAAACATTTATAATATAAAAAAGCAAAACATGTACGCATGAACATCAATTCTGCATTAAAATAAAGGTGAATCTTATAACAATATACCATTTTAGTGTTAAAAACTATATCGCATCATCGCCATCATAATCATCGCAGTTTATGATAATAATATGTTGACTTACTGATCGCGGATGAATGGGTTCAAAAGTTGATGAAATAGGGATAAAACATCTGACCGAGAAGTATCAATTTACTACTCATTACCAACTTGAGTCATAATAATAATAGATTGACTTACTTTGTCTTTTTTTAAATGGATCAACACCGTTTAAAAACATATATACATATAGCGCATCTATAGTTTGAACGCACGTCGAACAAATCAATATGATACTATTGACTATTACCATAAAAAAATGAAATATAATTTATATGAAATATGCATATGTTGTATGCATCTGAAAAAAAATCACTACATCTTTTGATCGTTACGCTTTTTCATGCTATCATGTACAAAAATTCACGTATCATTGATAAGAAAAATGATGATACACATCTTTTTTTTCTTGTTGGCTCACGCAGCACGCTATGCCGATGTAATATTGAGATTACAACAAATTTTCATATAAAATCGACAAGATAACGATGTCATTATTCCAATTTTAACCTTACACATATTAATTCTGCAAAAAAAAATATATCTGCAAGTGTAATTGCTTGTTAAGCAAGCCTGTAATAGCCTCTTAAAGGATTTAGATTTTTTTATATCCAAAAACTACAATATTTTGCAAATGTATCTTCATGGAACACAGATTAAACTCTGAGTAAAGAAGTCTAGCTAAACTAAAAGGAATTGCTTGAGGGAACACACAAGGAAAAAAAAAATTTAAATAAACTTAAAGCCTAGGTACTATACATGTGTGTGCGAGTATGTATGTAGGTATGTGTTACTATGACAATTAGCAAAGTTAGTATTATTAGACAATTACACTTGAATGTGGGCCTGGTGCCGCCTTCGCACATTTTTTTTGTAAGGAGTACTTACATCATTTTTTTATATTTTTTTAATGTACCTAAGTAGTTGAATCGTTTGCTTTTATACTACTACCCTCACATCACATCATCACAGCATGACTGTTTTGTGCCATGACATAACTAACTGCATGATTTGTAACGAGGCAATATCTCTCTCTCTCTCTCTCTAGTGCGTTGGATATATGTGGCGAATCAAGGTCCTTGATTCTGATTGCTAAAAATATATAAGCGACACTAATTGTAAATTACAATTGCTACAACAACGCTCTACAATTTCAAGTCAGTTCACATGCACACATTATGTATATGCAACTCAGTTTAAGAATAATAGCAACAAATTTTTTTAGTAGGTTTTTGTAGTAGTACCATTTTGCTGGTAGTTGGCTCATTGGCTGTGTTTTATTGTTGTGTTGCATGTAAAGCCTTTTTTTCAGTACACAACAAATGAGCTGCATGATTCGTTGTTTCTCTTTTGTGTTGTTTTGATACCCCATTTTATATCTGACAATTAAATCTACTGCCTGTATCAGATCATTATTTTTTAGCCTTTTTTTGCGTATTGCATGGTTTAGTCATAAAGTGTACATCTCCTGTTGAATCACAACAAAATGATTTGGGTTCAACACAAAATAAATTTGATGCTTGACAGTAATTAATACCTTTTGAACTACTTTTACACGCGCAGCTAAAAATCATAATCAAAATCAAATCATAAATAATCTGCATGTTACATGACACAGACAAGACAACAATATTATTATTATAACCGTTATATTAGTATTATTTTGTGCAACACCATCAGTAAGCGCTACAAATATATATTATCCAGATGCTAATCCAATTCTTGTACTAACATAATAATCCCACAAATAACAAGCACCACATCAGTTGGCATGGCAGTAAAACTGATTGTTGTGTGAGTATATATGTATGTATGATTAGCATGTGTGTATTCTAATTAGAACAGTTTCAAAAAAATGTATATATGTATTGTATCTGTTAATTATTTTAAGCACGTCAATTACACGGTTCACAAGATATATAGAAGGCACGGGATAAAATCATGCAGCAGGATAATACTACTACTACTACTATAACAACAACACTAACAGAATTTTTTTTTACATAGTCAAGTAGCTAAGCAATATTATTAGCAAACCCACCATCATCACAAAGTAAAAATTAAAATATATAAGTATTTATTGTGGCTTTTTAATGTACATATATCGAAGTAAATCCAAGAAAATAAATCATATCGTACGATTGCAATGTATAGTTAGCAGTTTGGTAAATGCGTGCGTTCAGCTTGGCTAATTTATTTATTGTTAATTGCACACATAAATGTATATATATATATACATAGGTATATATATAATATTGCTTTTATCTTAGACAGACCGTAACATTTTTTCATGTGTGTTATAAGTAAAGGAATATATGGGAAGTTGAATGAAAACAGTAATAACGTGCATATTAGTCCATGTTTACTTTGAAAATCCTCATTGCCGCCGCTGCTGTCTGTACAGGTGAAAATTAATCGAAAAATGAGCAAAGAAAAGGTGGTTTTTAATTGAGTTGAGAGGCCGCAATCATAAAAATGTATTTTATTTTAATTTTAAATATGTAGGTATAAATATGGTAAAAGACTCATAGACGGGATGAATTTTTTCAAATGTTGTTTTTTATATAGTTTTCAAAATTTCAAGTGGAATACGAAGATATATAAATATTACTTTGTATTTTGGAATTATTTTTTAAATGAGCATCCATGTTTTAATTATTAAACGTTCATTTGAGTAATATTGTGCATGTTCTTGTTATTTTTTTTTGTAGACAACGAGCAACAAAACGACTACAAAAACTGTAAGTGTCAGTGGAGGGGGTCGTGCTGATGATTTTGAAAATCTCAGGGTAAGTACTTTCGCTATTTTATGCATTAATATAATAAAATTCTCATGTCCCAGCCATTGCTATCAAACAGAGATGTTAAAAAGAAAATAAATAAGTTTATATAAATTATAAAATGATATCTCCATGAAATTAAATTAAAGTTTACTCACAAAAAAATTATGAAAACTCATCATCATCTTTTCTCTTTTTCTAATAAAAACGTATCTTACACAAGCATCTTTACATGGTATGGTTATGTTATTTGCTGCTAGAATGTTTTAGAAGTCGTCACATAAAAACACGTCAGTCAAAAAGAAAAGAAAAAGTGAAATACAAAAAAATAAAAATTATTGTGCAGTTGTCTGTTTATAAAAAAATCTTTAAAAAAACCATATTATTATTATAATACATATAGCCACACTCCACATCAGATCAAAAAGTGTTGCATGCATAAAATTATCGCATCGCATGATAAAATTTATAAAAAAATAGAATATCAAATCTTTGATCTTTTAGAAGACTTTTTTCTTCTACGCAACACACATCAAGTAAACTAGCTAGTTGATTTACACAAGTGGTAAAACGGGAAGCTGAAAAGCGAATAAACGTGCGTGTCAGCGTCATAGCGTCATCAATCAGCAATCACTGTGCAATATAAAACTTGCAATACATAAATGTAGATAGGATGTAGCTCAAGTGAAATTTCTTACATGTTGTAAATCTTTTTTTTTTGCTGCAGTGCCAGTGTGATATAATTAAAATGTTAGAAACCTTATAACAGACGTACAAACAATTTACCAGTTTTTGTAAAATAAATGAATAAATATATATATAATCTGTATCTAATCACGATATTTTTGTGTGATTATGATTAATATTTTTATCGTGCAAGATATCATTATAAAATAGTATAATTTGACGTGATTAATGTAGATCATAACTTTTTACATGTTTTTGTACACATATGGTATCATCACGCATGCGCATCATAAGACAATGCACCGTGCGTGCGTCGCAAGTACGCATTTGTTTGTTGTTGTAAGGTTTGAGTCGAGTTGTAAGAAAGAAATGTATTATTTAAAAAACATAAAGAAAAAAAAAGAGAATTTAGTTGGCAGTCGACTCTGAACGTGTATATAATCATTTGATGGTAAATCTGAACTGAACTTTTACTTTATATATTCCCAGATGTCCTTTACGCCGTTGGATACATCAACGCAGCGAGAAAGGATAACCGTTAGTAGAAGTGGCACAATGGGGATACGTCGACCTCCAACGAGGCGCCACACGCCCGCTGCATTGCTATGCAGTAGTCCCGAAGATGGTCCAGAAGCCCAGAGACCTGACGAGGGACAAATACTGGTAGACTCTGATGATAATTTACGTGATACGCCGGATCCAGACGTGGGGAAAATGAACGAGCAAGCAGCAATGTCGATTATTGGTTTTAAAAATATTTCCCCGAAAATTCGTGTGGGCTTCCCAGTTGAAATCCAATTGGAACTTCAAAACAAGCTTCGCTCTTCTTCCACATTGGAGAGGGATAATCACCATCATCACCCGATCGAGCTGGAATATAATAACCACGCTGTTAGTAATACCAAAGAGACTGATTCCAATAATGCGACGCAAACTATGTTACCTATTCCACTTGGTGTAGGAATATCTTCTGCAGTCAACATCAGCAGTAGAGACTCCAGTTTTGACTTAAAGCAAACAAAAATGTCGTCAACCACTCTGTTTACTGATCACACCACATCTTTACCGAAAGAAAGTCCAAACAATGGACTGTTTACCAATGGTCTTCGTTCTAGTATGCATGAGTTAAATTCTCGAAAACGTGATAGTGAAGATTATGACAGAAGTGAGAACAGGATGTCCTGGGATTTGTTGCAGAACATGCGTCAGTCGATGAATGAGCAAGGTAGCATCAAAAGCAAATTATACTCGACGCTGTCCTCTGGAACTAGCTCAGGAGAAGATTACGCACCAACTCATCGTTATGGAACAATCATTGATGATGATGACGATGATGATGACGTCGAGTATGATTATGAAAAACGCAGAAACTCGTTTACTCAGCGCTTGAGAACCATTAATAATGTGAACAGTAGCAGCAGTGATACCAAAACGTCCTTGACAACATTGAATGCGACATCAAGGGAGCCTCTTAACTTTGGGTCTTTGGAAATTGGAGAGAACGACACTTATAATTACGATCAAGATAGCAAGCTAGTATCCACGCCTGATGTTTTACATCATGATAACTCCAACAATAACTCGTTATCGCCATCACTGGAGAGATCTCGCAAGCTGCTGAAAATGTTGGATGAAACACCTGACCTAATCAATAAAATGTCTTTCAAAAGTTACTTTTCTGCTGCTACTGAGAAGGAGGAATCAAAAGACTGGGGTGTTGATGATGCAGAGAAGGATGACCAAATGGACTGGGAAACTCAGAGACAGCTAAGCTTCTTGAATGATTCTCTTAGTAGAATTTTGGACGAAACCCGTAGTATCGAGAGTATAAATGTCAAGGGACTCGACATTGGGAATATCAAATCAAGTAGTTATCAAAATGGTCATGGTTCCAGCAGAGATCTTTTGACCGATTTAGACTTGAACGAGAATTTCAACGAAATGTCCAGCAAAACTGTTCAAGTATCCCAAACATGGATATCCTCTGTTGACCAAAAGCCAGCTCAAACTGTGCGTGATAATGACGTTGTAACCAGTATTTCTGCAACAAACGATGCATACAAGAAAACAGGACCCAAAGCCTTCTACTGCTCATTTGTTTAGAAAAAAGAAACGAAGTGAGAGAAAGTCACAACGTAGTAGTGAAACACAACAGTCCTCCTCTTTTTCATCCTCCTCATCTTCAATGTCATCGCTGGAATCAACAAGCACGACGACCGAAACGCGTACTAGTGTTGTTGGCGGGGTTGACACAGCATATATAGTAGAAATGGATGTTAGCAACGGAGATAAGCAAAATGAGCCGCAGAAACCTGATCATCTGCAATTTTCTAAGGAAACTAATACAAGTACTGTTCAAATTGAGGACGTATCTTCCCCAACTGAGCCAAACGCTCCTCCCCTCTTGGTTCCAAATGGAAGCCCTATCAACAAGTCTGGGGAAACTGAGAAATCCGTTGATGATCGAAGCAGCCGTGTTTTCATCAACTTGGACAGCATTACCAATAGCAATCATGACGAATTTGAAGACGACATTAGATCTCCGAGTCACATGATACTGTCGAATTATGGTGAAATGAAAATCCAACGCTATTTGAAGCAACTGAAGACACCATCATCGCGTGAAGGTTCTAGCTCTCCATTAGGTTCTCCTACTGCAACTCATGATGATCAGCATCACAGAGATAATCAAAATAATGACGAAGATGGTCACTTCCGTTTTGATAACATTCTCTACGAAAATGGCTCGTTTGTACCACTGGCTACAAGGAGGAGCTTGATTGAGATGAATAACAGAAATCGAAAGAGGCTTAATGCAGCTACCTCACAGTCATCAGACAATAGCAGCACCACGAGTACCTACTCCCTACCCACATCTGATAAAGACCAGTACGGAACTTTAAGGTTGGGAAGTATGGAGACCGTTATAGCGACAAATGGCTCTCGTCCTCAAACAACCTCGGTAGATTTTCGATACAAGCACGACAATGATGATAATGATGATGATGATGACGATGATGATAACAAATCAGGCGGAGATGAAAGTCCAGGGGAAGAAAAATTGGATAACATGGGTAGTGACATAGAATATCATAATTTGAGTGTGCGAGAGCGTCGAGAACGATTTTCATCTGTACCCTCACCAGTCTTGCCATACATGTATGGAGTTAAGATGAGACACTCATCTGTAATCAGCCCAACTGATTCTCAAACGAGTGAAATCACTAATAGTCGTCCCCTGTCATCAACATATATTAGCAAAAAGCCTCCAACTCCAATTCTACCTTTCCAGTTTGCTTCATTTGAAAAAACTGGGGCGGAACTTAGGGAGAGATTTTTGTCTAAGACCACCAATAATAATAATAACAACATGACGTCCAGCACCATTAGTGAAACCAACGAAGCATCCAGTAATACAACTTATCCTTCTTCTAGGAAGAGCGAAGCTAAAACGAAATCAGTAGTCACTATTGGAAGCACATCCAATGAGCTGGTCGATCACGAAAGTAAATCACGGGAAATGACGGTGACAACCACAACCATTGATGAATCCACGGAACAAGAGGCTGACACAGTACTAAGTTTGGATCACACTTGGAAGGGACCCTCTCACTATGAGAATGACCATCATCAAGAAACCTATACTCAAAATATTAAGGATGCACTTAATGGATCAGTAAGGTCATTAACTATCCCCAAATCCCTTCGTGCTGAGCCTGAATGGGTCTCAAAGGCAAAAAGCCGCGAGACTCGGGTGACTGACTGGAGCCTTATAGAAAAGCAGCAAACGACCACAACCAGCAGAAATACTGAGCCACCATGGATATCTGAGATTCGCTTCAGAAACAAACCTACTCCAAATGAAGAACTGAAGTCCTTGCCCAAAATCTCTGTGGTTTATCCATGGCAAAGAGAAAACTCATCCTCCAAGGAGTCATCTGTGGAACGACAGGATTCCGAAGAAAGTCATATTGTGTCCATCATTCCCGAACCACCTTTTAACGGCAACATCACAGTTCATAAAGACCGAAACGATAAACGGTTTGGTAGCCAAGATTTGTACTCGGGCAAGTCTCTCCCACCAATAAAATCCTTAAAATCCGTTCCGGAAGTGTCTTTACCCATCAGCCGGAATAAGAATAAAAGTGTTGTAGAAGTACACAGTGAGCCTGAACATTACATTAGCAGTCCACTTAAACATAACTACTCCATGCATAGTAAGAGCAATAGTAATATTATGATTATGGACGGATATGCTGAAGCATCCACTATCACCAAGACGAATAAGTCATCATCATCATCATCCAAGAAATCTTCATCAATGCGAGTAACAACAGATGCAGGAAATGTTGCGGTGTCGCTAAACGAAAGTAGACGGGAAGTGGAAACGTTCCCTAAGAAATCTCGCAAACCCCTTCAGGTGACACAACAACACAAAGAAAGATCACCAAGGGCAGAAAGTGCGAAGCAAGAGGAGAAACATAAAACGCAGCCAAAGCCCCCAAAACCGCCCCAACGAGGCACATCTTTACATAGAGAAGAGGCATGCCATAGCCATACCCATGGAGATATAACTTTGTTGACCGCTCCCTCATACCGGGAAGCAACTTTAGCTCGTGCCCACAATGAACGCTCCAGTGATACAAGCGTACTAACCAGTCATACGAATACGTCGACAAAAAAATCAACCACCAGACGAAGTAAGGGTGTTGAAATGGCCACTCCCGTTATGCTGTCACCGCCACCACAACATCCCCATCAAAGAGAAAGTAGCCACCTCCATCAACCAGTTATACATCGACATCCAACAATTCAAATCACGAAAATGCCCATGCGAACTGCCAAGGTGTCTGTGGTAGATGGGAAAAGAGTTACTAGTGGTAATAGCAGCTCCAACAAATCCAAAGCAAAACATCATGGTCAGTACAAAATTGGGAACAAGTTGTCCGTTTCTTGTCGACTTTTCTAAAAAAAAAAAGGGGGGAGGATACGCATTTTCCCCTTTTTGTACAAAATTTATAATTTGTCCCTTTTGTGTACTCAAGAAACAAACAGATGAACCAAACCTGTTTTTAACATACATATCAGTAACATAATTACATTATTACACAAATTGTAGATTATGTAGTTTGTAGCAATTAATGCTGTGAGAAATATTAACTTTATAATTAATGCAATATCGAAATATACATAGTCATTTTTACAGTCAAACGGCACAAAAAATATATAATTTGTTATGTAAGAAATATTTTTTTTGTTTAACTGTCTGTCCTCTTCTTTATAATAATTAAGTGTCCTTCAATTTAACTATTTTTTTACATCCGTAATAATTTAAATTTGAAATTCTGGATTATAGTGTTGTAGTTTGTAGATTTTGTTTTAAACTTTTGTACCTTTTCAACTGACCATGTTAATAATAACTGTGTTGTCTGTAGTTAGAAAATACTAATACTTTAAGTGAAGAAAAAAAGTCTTTTAATACTTTCATTTCTATAGCTTTTATAACATTTTATAGAACATATCGAACGTAAAAAAAGTAAAAAAAATATGGGTTTAATTGACCCTTCATTATTATTATTATGTATTTTTGTTAGTGCATAAACTTTTTGCTGTAATTGCGCAGTCATTGTTTTTAAAAAACTCATATTATTATGGCGCATTAAAGTAGAAATTTGTGTTTGTTTCTTTGGAGTAACCACCTCCATTCATGAAAACTAACTTACCATCATAAAAATAAGCATACAGCTATATAACAAAGACGGCTTGGCTTCTCTAACCATTTAACAAAGTAACAACACTCATCAGTCTTGTTTTATTTCGTTATACTCGGGTGAAAAAAAAATTCAAAGCGTTTAAAAAATAAATAAAAATCAAGATGGGTTTTAATGTTTATGTTTCAACTTTAGCAACAACTTCAGCCGCTAGAGGAGAAAACAGTAAACCTTCATCATCGGCAACCACCAAGAATTATAGTGGTGGTAAGTGCAGTGGGCCATCTGGAGGTCGCGACCAAAAACGTGCTCAGACCACAACTACTACCAAGACACAAGAAATCAGTATTCAAAACAGTGCTATTCGAGGTAAACCCAGACGAACTTGTCACCAAACACCTTTAAAGACGTCTACCCGGTCTCCTTCATTGGATTTGGAAACCAAGAAGCGTAAAACGAATGTTGGAGGAGAGCTTGATACGAAAGGAGACAATAAGAGAAAGTGACTTTTTTGTGGGCACGCGTGATAGGAAGTCCGGAAAGATTTCAATTTACATCACATTTTAATTAAAAAGATTTAAAAAAAATTACATAACGTTAATTTGCGTCACATTATGACTATTAATTAAATTTTAAATGCTAACACTATACAATCTACTCACATATTATATAATGATGGATATAGAGATATAAGAAGAAGAGTTCTCACCCAACTAATTGTTACCTTTTGAATGCTTACTACACACACACACACATGTTAAATGGATATTTTAATGTTATGTATGTTATTTTACACGAAGCAGATTGATTGTTTAAATATGTGACAATAAATAAACAAGGTTAAATACACGAGAATCTATCAATGAAAACAAAAGTACTGTAGAGTTTGCATTTCAGTTTCCAGTTTTTTGTTTTGTTTCATTCCGTCTGCGCAGTTAGGTTTCAATTTCACAATGAGTAAAGCCGTCATTGTTATTATTACGAGCATCAAAGATTTAAAATCACTCAAAAATAAATATCTCAGAAATAAGAAATACGAGTGATTGCATGAATGATGCTAGTATACTACATCTTACTGCAGGGTTTATTATTATTATGTTAGTTTGATGTCTTCATAAAAATTATCATAATCATTATTTTAATCGTTCACCTGCTGTTTTTTAACCTCAGGACCACCCACCCTCTCTCTCTCTCTTTATACTGAACCGTCAAAAATGGCTACTACAGTACAATACAAAGTAATGGGATTGTTATGGTATGGATTTGCATAAACTCCCACATTAAATCCCATCCATTCCAACCAATTAAAGCCCAAGAAATTAAATTACTCTTAATATATAATACAGGAAGCAGGGAAGACGACATTTTTTACAATCAAACGTGATATTTATACATGTAGTTCAGCTGTATTAAAAGCGTCTCATCTTGATTTCTTGGCCAATTCTCACCTGTGTGGCAAAAGAGTTGGCAAGCTAGAGAATTGCTCTAACAACGCATACCCCATCATAAATACATCGGCTGCGCGTCATTCAGTGCTATACCCAGCATTGTATGAAATGCTTGATAAGATATCACACACTTTTGCTGTGGCTGAAGCCGATGGCAAATGGGCTATTAAATCCTTTGTATCTATCACAAAGGAAATATAGTTTAGTTAGACGATTCATGTTTGAGAGTGCCATTTTTTCATGGCGTCTTTGTCTCTTTATTAGGTTGGCTACTTGTTGCATCTCATCTTCTGGGTCCTGGCTGAACCAAGGTCGTTTGTTTGTTGCTCCGCGTCGCAGAACTGAGAGATGGAATATAAATCTCTGCTACTGGAGCGCAGCTGAAGTCGTAGTTGTACTAGTTGTAGTAGCAGCAGCAGCTGTCATTAAAAAAGCATGGTCGAGTATTACATACAAAGGTATCATCATAAAATGAAGAGGTAACTTGGCGTGAACAGAGGATGAGTACAGAGAGTACAGAGAGTCGATGTAAGCAAGTAGAGTCGTAGAGCAGCAGGATGATGATGGCTTCGAGATTCTAGAACAAAAACAAGCGCAGCAGTTCATAAACTGGAACGCAATAAATAAATGCGCTGCTGTTATAGCGTTGTAAGGAAATCGCGAAATGGAATCGCTTTGATCTGCGCAAATTAAATCAATCATTTTCAATCACGACGATTTCATGCGAATAATATTTTAAAACAAGTAGTATGAGAGGCTTTTAAATACATTTGAAGCATGAATGTAAAAAAAAATAGGACCTGAACTACTGCCAAACATCCTAATCAAAAGTCTATATCTTGGTCGGACTGACGGATCAGATTCATGTATGATTAATGTGTGTAAGAAACCTGGTGGTATACAAGCCAAGCTTTTCACGATTCACACGTTCACAGTGTAGTAGTCAAATGAAAAACGAAGCGCCCAATAATGCTTTGTGTACGCATGTTTTTGAGCGAGGACTCAAACACAAAAGACGAGAACTTCTCTCTCTCTCATTTATTTAATCAACACTAACACGTAAGTAAAGTATATAGAAATATTGTGCTTAGTAGGCGTTCGTTCCTCTTATTTGTTATCGGTGACATTCACAAAGATATTATATTTACTACGTTGTTGCTACTTGTTGTTCACTTGTTTGCTTCAAGCTAAACTTCCATAACCTCACTGATAGCGTTACCAATTGGACATCAGAGAATTATCTTAAACAAAACGAAAAAGTGACTAAATAAAAATCGACAATATGGTCAAAATAATTGGATCTTATAAACTCGAGAGAAATGAAAATCTCGATCAATTCTATCAAAAGATGGGTACGTTGAAACTCTATTCTATTTTCTAATTGTTAAATAGAGATGACAGTCGAATGTGAAGCAATTAAAGTGTTTAAATTTAAAATCATTTGATTTTTTTTAAAGGGGTCCCATGGATGGCTAGAAAAATGATGTGCGCCTCAACTCCCACCATTACCGTCAACAAGGACGAGGAAGAAACCTGGGCTTTGAAGACTGTCACCTTCTTCCGGACAATTGAAAGCAGTTTCAAGTTGGACGAAGAGTATGAAGAAACCATGCCCAGTGGGAACACGTATGAGGTAAGCAGGACATGTGTATTGTCATAAATTGTAACGGATGTCGTTGTGCAGATTTAATGTGAAGATTAACGTTACAACAAGCATTGAAACAGCATTCATTAATTTTTTTAGAGTGTCACTTCATTGGAGGGCGACAACAAGTTCATAACAAGGAGCAAGACGGGTGACGCAATTGCTTTTGAAAGGCAGTATGAGTTCAGCGACGATGGAATGATAATGGTAACTTTGGGTTAATTAACTACAAAAATATATATATAATTATGGTAAAATAAGTATAATTTTTACGGTCTTCTAAATGTAATTCTGATTAGACAATGAAGTCTCCATCAACTGAAGTGGAAGCTAAGCGATATTTCAAGAGACTTGAGTGATGTGATATTATGGCAATCATTCTGAGGCCAAACCTGACTGACTGTGGATATAAAATTCAAGCGTAAACTGTATGAATCTTCCTTAATGCATGCTTATAAATATATATGTATATATATGTGTGATCATCAGTTACTACAAAACAATTAAGCTAATCAATGTTTTACCTAATTCATCAACTGCTTAGCGTTTCTATTTTCTAATTTGATACTGTTATTATACAAAAGTACATATGACCTCCTGTATGTATTTTATAATTTGAAATGGTAAATAAATTCGTTACGTGATTAAACTTATCGTAAATTGTACAATTTGATTTCAGTTCTATAAGTTATTTACATTGTTGGGAATGACACTATCATCATGCTATTTTCAAACCATTCATTACGCAATTCCAGTATGACATCCTTGAAATATGCAAAGTGAAGGCTACGTTAATGCTACAAGCAATTATGTGACATAATTCTATCACGCATAGCTGGTTGATAATGTGTACTGGATTTTTTATTATCAATTAAGAGGGAATAAACTACAATGCACAAATCTTACAACTCATAAACTTAATCTTCTAGTGGTAAATTATGCGACAAAATCGGGCTAAACTGAAGAACTGTATATTATCCACTATTATACTGGCATCTTAGTAAAGTTTGTAGATAAATTTTGAAGAAGTAATAATAACGAATTACATAAGTTGAATATCTCAAATGATCACATCAAACAGTACATTATTCAGTATTTCATAAAATAGAATGTAACATTAAATTGGTGGTTGTTATTCAACTAGTTGTTATGGATAAAGAGCAGAATTACTCAGAATACATTTAAATAATTAAACGTATTTAGATAAGAAGATAAGATTTCAAATTCATAACTATATAGTTTGAAAGAAAGCAAAACAAATGACAGCATTTTGTATTCTAAAGACATAATAAAACATTTAATGGGGAGTAGGATATTATGTGGCTAACAACCTAAAATTAGGATAGATAGGGAAAGAAATCTCGAAATAGGTGGGTGCCCATTCAAATAATTTGGATGAAGATTATTTAAATTGGAAAAAGAGTTGGACTGATTGGTGTATATATTTGTAACACTTCCAACAACTGCATAATAGTTTACTTTAAACTGATTTTATTGGAAACCGCCCATTCCAGTTGCAAAGAGTACCTTACCCTTTTTACCCTTTTTCTTTTTGCTTCCTGATGATGATGGAGGTGACTGAGCACCAGCTTCTTCACTCTTCTTCAAATCCAGACCCGCCATGGCTCTTTCAATAGCATCAGAGACGCTAGCCCGATAGTTGGGCACTGGGACATAATCATCCCCATTTTCATTTTCACTGTCTGAATGGCGATGATGTGCAACAGTTGGGGTTGCAGCTGTAGCTGTAATATTTCCACCCCAAGCTCCTTGTCCCGGAAATGGAAAAGTTGGACTTTTCTTCAAGGGCGCCTTGCCAGCAATCTAGTTAAGACCAATTTTTTAGCAATGTATTTCTTGAATCAAGTTACGGAAACCACTAAAGCTCCGAACTGGTATGCATATTACTTGGGCAAATGAAGAAATTGACTGCACTGGAAATGGATCAGAGGCAAGTGGCTCAACTGGCGGGAGTTCTAGCATGTTATCCATAGCACCTTCAGCTACAAGTAATTCTTCGGGATATTCAGTTAAACCCATTTCCGGTTCAAAACTATTCGTTCCAAATGCTGGAAATTCTTGGGGAGAAGTAATCTATACAAATCAAGTATATATGCACGCACAGATTAAACAGCTTACTCTCCAACATGACATAATATATGTACCTAATTCATATTACTAGCATAGTACGTAATGTGCAGCAGCTGCCTGAGCTAATACCTGAGGGAGATGTCGTAATTTATTGAACTCTTGGGCTTCTCGTTCACGCAATTTTCGCTCCAGGTTTTTCTCTTCTTTGACACGGTTTTTACGACGTTGATCACGCTGACTAATTTGAGAATAAAAGTCCGCATATACGTCAGGACTTATTCCCCATTCCTTCATGCTCACCTCAACCAATTCAAAGGGTGTATTTTTGGGTAGATGACGAACAAATTTCATTCGTTTTCGAACTTCTTCTGTAGCTGACTTCGATTCCACATCTATTACTTCAAAAGTAAGAATCTGAGGCCACTTTTCCGGGTCATTGCCTAATTCCCTCCAAAGCATAGCCATATTCAATGGATGGAGAAACACATTCCGCCCATCGTTAACTGGAATACACAATGAAAGCATCCAAATAGTACAAAGTTACACCCACGAAAAATTAATTTGACCATACAACTAGTACTTTGATAAAAGTAGCAATCCCCTTGAACATCAATCTGACGCTGTGATGTATTGGAATCCTCTAAACCACAGCTCGAATTACTACTCACACTATCATTCCTAGTTTTTTTCTTGACCTCGATATTCGCGACCTTCATTTATAATAATTTTATATTAAATTTATTTTGTCAGCATCTTACATATTATGTAGCTTATGACGCATCATTTAGTTTAGTTTACTCACATGAACTTCATGTTTTTCGTTCCCAGCAGATGATATAACTACATCTGGTGGGAGAAGTCCACTTGAAGGAATCTGGGTATCTTTACTCAGTTCAACTTGCATGCCACTGAGACAAAATTGTCGATCATTTAATTCTTGCAGAGCCTCTTGAATAAAACACACTTCTGGGGCGTCCGGTTCCGACGCAAACACGCTATTTAGCTCGGACTGTTCTTGAATCAGCACTGATTGGATAATCTAAAACATGAATAATAATATACGCAACATATTATGATATCGCAACAAATATAGTGGCTTTTGTCATATATGTATAATACACATTGTATATTCAATGCACACAAATGCTTCAAATGTCATGTGTACCGTTTCCGGGGCAACTTGAAGTAACTTGCAAAATCGGGATTCCCACCCTGAATATTTTTCAACTGGATACGCCACAAATGATTCCTTAGCTCTAACCATTAACTGCATTTCTATCTTTGATCCAACTTGAACACCCTCTTGTGACAAGAGTGATACACTGAAAGGGATACATAAATGACTAACTTCAAGACTAGAAAGTGGCTGATATGCAAGTGAGAAAGATTTTCAATTTCAACCACTTACTACATACTAAATGATAAGTGATTTACCTTTTCAAATCCTTTCTGGAAACAGGCTCGTAACATATTGGGCATGTTCTGACTTTGTTATCAGATAAAGCTAAGTAATGCAAAAAGCACGCCCAGCAATAAATATGACCACACTTTGTTATTTTAGCAGCAACTGGAAAGTCCAAACAAATAGGACATTTTGGTGTTTCCCCATCAATTCGTATTCGCTGTTATGAGAAAATCATGCAAAAAAAATTAAACTTGGATTATTATTTTTACACATTTCGACTCTATTTTCCTAAATTTATTTTTCGATAACTTACCACGTGCTCTATGAGGTCCCAATTCACCAACAAGTTTGGATCCGCTAAGTATACAGTGTAATCTTCCCCCATTCGCACAAGAAATTGGCAACTGAAACAGTTTGAATGATTTACAATTGTACAATAATGTAGAAACACTAACTTCAGCAAGCAAACTATTATTGAGTAGTTTATTATTCCCCTTACTTGGCCAGCAGATAATCTTTCGCATATTTGGCCCGATTAAGACCTCCATAATGCTGGTATCGCAGTTGTCCTCCACCAGGAGGGTGCGATCGTCCATGTCCAAACCCTGGAGAGTAGCCTTGATTTCTACTTTCTCTGGGGGCAAAGTGAAAGCCCCATAAATCATCAAAATTTTGTTTTTTACCGCCTGGAAACTGTATTGATCCAGCTTCTGGTTCCTCCTTCTGATTTGCTATCTGTTTATTAAATTAAATGTTTCAGTCAACACATATTTAATATACATTTATCAGATTATGCATGTAAGCAAACATTGATATTAGACTAATAAAAGACGTGTACCGGTTCGGAAGTAGACGAACCACCCCTTGGCTTCCCTCTTTTATCAACATATCCTCTTCCTCTTGGAAAGGAAGGTTTATTACGATAGGAATCATTACGGAAATTTGTGTTGCCTGATGATTGGCCTTTATTACGTGAAGGTGCTTTTTGTTGCACTTTAGATCCCTGAGATCCCGAAGCTCCATCTGTAGAACAACAATGATTCATAACATGGTTATTACAACTGTTAGATCTGTCGCTTTCCATATTAAACAATTAGTGAATGGGAGTACACTAGTAATGGTCGCTTTAAATACTAAAGCGACACCACTAAGTGGAAACACTTCTTTTAACTATATGCAGGAAAGATCTTTTTCAAAAAAAAAAAAAAAATAACTTGAATTGTATATTCCCGCTACTGAATACCATGATCGTAAAATTAGGGTTGAGGTCAATAAACTAATAATAAAATGACCTGAAATGAATTCAAAGTCTGACACTGATAATTTTTCCCACTCTGCAGTGCTGCCATTGAGTTCAAAAGCGGCTATTATTATACTGCTACTATTAGTATTAAATGACAAATATTTGGACATCAATTTTATTAAATTCCAAATAAATGTATAAATGAGGCAACCAGACGTATTTACCAAGAGACTTTTGATTGAGCCATGAAACTACCCACATGCGTAAGTTACTAGGTGGCTTGACATATTAATACCACAAAAAAGTTACCAACCTTGTCTTGAAAACGCTGCAGCCTTTAACGAACTATCGAGAGTAAGAATTTTGTTGGCATTGGCTGCAAAAGAAGGAAATGAATTTTTCTTGTCCATCTTGAAATGGTGATTGTGTTTGTCGGGATCGTCTGTCATGAAACGTTGCAGGAACAGTCACTGAAAGCGAGTGTTGCCCGTTGCAAACGGGAGTCACACACCGCGGCTGTAGAAGCTTCATATTTAAGACTTAACAGTGGGCCATGATTTTCAAATACAATAAAAATATATTCTTGTATTTTTTATGATGAGTTGAAGAGAGGGAAGACGACGGAAAAAGGTAAGCTGTTGTCCCAAGGACTTCACCCGGATCCGGCTCGTACAATTATGAAAACAAATTATTTCCTTATTGTTCTTATAACTGTAAAGTTATCCTTTAAATAAAAAATAAGCGAGAAATTTATAAAGAATATTAAATTTTACTCCAACAAAAAATTACAAAATGTAGTAGCAGGAATATCTCATCATAGGTACCTTCAGCAACAAAGCGTTGTAACGGAATATGAACAGAATCTGTAGTGCAGATAAGCCTACACACACAGAAAAAAATCTATCTCACAAAGGTGGGATAACTGCACAAACGTCAACCACACAATTTGAACTTGTGAAGAAGTTTCTTGAAATTGAAAATAAGTTACTTCCAACTTCTGTTATTGCCTTGACGTTTCAAAGAATGTTTTGTTATATTATCACAATGAAGTAAACCTGTGTTAACTTTAACACAAGTTTAGCTCAAATACATATATCTTTGCAAATTCTCACCACACATATGGCGAATAGATTTTTATTCTACGATATGAATGTAACTGGAGTTCCGAAAGCACTTATATATTGTTATCGTTTTGAGAGCACTCAGATATGTATGCATTTAGTTTTAAAGTTGATTGAAAGTTCTCCAGATTGGAATTTAAATATTGCTGAAAATGTTCCTAATTTATTGATTTTAAGTACAAATAGAGTAAAGTCCACTTCTTAGTTTGTCACGAACTGTAACTAAAAATGCAAACTTGAAACTAGAAAAGTATATAAACCGTTTTTTTCTTCACTACCGACGTGTCCGTACAATTTAAGTACATACAACTATTAAGCTGTCGCTAATACGGAGATCTAAATTTCGTACAAATATAGCCAGATATAAACGTGTATACTTTAATTTAATGTAACTTGCCTAATTAATGGCGAATACTCAACAATCAGAGATAAATATCTCTGCAAAGCAATGGAAGTGCTAATTCTCATTCACTTCTCAGAGAAGGAGAATAAGTGGGATGGCGGATCACACCTGATACATATAGCCAATGTATTTTGTTAAGGTCTACGAAGTATGTAATCTATATAAGAGGGATGCTTTGGTCTGCCCGTCCGTGCCTACGATACATCATGATATTACAAGAAACAGTAGCAATTTTTAAATCCCGTTTTTAGGAATCGATGCCTAGTATCTTAGTTCGGAAGAATCCATTATCCTGGTCAAACGGTGTACCCTCTGGGGTACCTAGGCAAATAACCCTGATATCTCTCTAATAATATTAATAATATGCACTTTCAACATTGCGCTGCCCGTGATAAAGATGAATCAAATAAATCATGTAAATACATCATCTTAATACATCTGTCCTGTCCAGAATTGAACCCCGAGGGCACAAGGGAGACCCAAAGTAAAAAAACGTAGTAAAAATAATTTCCGTGCTTTGAGAGAGTGCAACTTGCGTTGTTCGTATTAACAATTTCGTTGCCCTTTCGTATAACTTACAACAGTTTGTTCCCTTTGAAGAAAGGTTTCTCAATTCTTCCAACCCAACAACCAGCAAATTACCAACAAAACGCAAAAAAACACTTCGTCGTACATGGTTGCGTTGCGTTGTTGGCATGCAATAGATGCATGCACGTCATATTAGTAACGTCTATATATACTAAAAGAAATGAGTACTACATGTTGATGATCATAATGATCATAATGATTGGTGCCATTATATAACATAATAATATCAAGTTAAAAGTCAATATAAATGTAAGAGTTGTTTATGGGAATCAAAATCTTTCCCTTACACACTTTTTTTTTAAATTTATGCATACCTATAATTTTACAATACAAAATACTACCAACATGAATAAAATATACAAGGAATACAGAGCCTGCTATCGCAGGCAAGGAAAAGCTTTTGGTTACCCATACACATGCGAGACTTACAACTTTAACATTTATGTAAAGTCATGAC
>JAHZNC010004670.1:0-14668 GCA_027744095.1 Zhuqinia jingwanae | reverse complement strand
GACACACTAAAAAAATAATACTAAAGACACATTCTTCTTATAATATTCTTTATTTTTTTATTCTGTTTCTTTATTTTTTTCTGGTGTCCTTAGTCCTCTTTTTTTGTTCTCAGTTTTTTTCGTTTTTTTCATAAGCTTCTTGTACTTTCATGCACTAGTAATGGGAGTGGTGCTGTTACTGCTACTACTTATATTGCTGTTTGGTTTGGCTCGCCTTCTTGTTTGTTGTTACATACATTATACTATCTATCTTCTCTAAAGTCTACTCTTATTTCCTTCCATTGTCTTTTCTCTCTTTGAGAAAAAAAAATTATATACATAATATATATGAGTATATATAAATATTTTTTTCAGATGACAAAAGATAAACGAAAGGATTGTTAGACTGTCTCAAGAAATTTTTAGCTGACATTTTATAGAGTTGTTGTGTTTCTTGTTCCTTGAGAGTTCTGTCATGTGTGAGAATCTTTTTTGAGGGTTGAGCTGAAGCAGAATATTTTGTTATAAGGGGCGAAAGAAAAAACGGCGACACTCTTAGTCGTAGTAGTAGTAGTCCTGTTGCAACAAAAAAAGAGAGGTATATAGTAGAGCATCAAGAAGAGATGATACGATATAGAATTATATACCTACAACAAACAGTACCTTAAGTAGATGGATGTATGATGTATAGCGTACATAATTGAAGCGACAAAAGATGCACTTTATAGTAGTACTGCTCGGCTCACAAGGTTTTTTTCTTTCATTTTTCTTTTCTCGTAGTTTTCCACTGTGAAAAAAAGGATGAAAAATAAGCGACAAAAGTGGTGGTATGGTGGTGTATCATGTTAACATCACTACTTGTTTAAGTGAATGAACATTTTGTATACTTAGTTTTGTTGTGATGATGATGATGATGATGTGCACCCAAACACTTGTACTCACCCGTTGGCGAGTTTCCTATTTGTTGAAAAAAAATGTTGCATTTTCTATCTTTAGAACACAATAGAATGAAAAAGACTTGTGATGCAATTTATATATTTTTTTGTGTGCGTTTGCACTACTACTCGAGGAGATTGAAATATGCGCTGTAAGTTAAAAGTATGTATGTGCGTGGTGTTTGAAATATGAAATAGCTGAGTGAGCAGTCAGTTGCATCCTTTCCAAAAAAAAATAACAAATCCTATTTACCACCACCCACACACATATACAAACATGTCCTTTGTTTTGTTCCATTTTATGTCCTTATAAACAATGTCATCATAAGAAAAAAACAGTTAAGCAAAAGGAGAGTATTGTATATTATGACGAACAGAAATTTGGAAGTGTGCAATTTCTATATATATTAAATGTTCAATGATTAATGTTGCTGATTTTGTTCTCTCTGCTTTTCTATTTTCATTTTCTATTCGCCGTGTCGTTCAACAACAACAACAGCTCACAGCCCGGGCTTGGTTCCGATCCGAGTATATTCCAATGGAAAGCAAATCTCCAGTAATTCCATGGTGTTCGAGTACAAAGCTGACTTGCGACTTAATATGGTTCCGGTTCCGCCGACTGACACCTCCCTCAAACTCTGTCTCATCCACAGAATGGAGTGTCTCGAAAAATGCTTCCGTAACTTTAAGGTACGTTACAAAAAAATAAAGAAAAAATAATAATACTTTTTTTTATAGTTTTCACTTTTGTGTGTGTGTGTGTGTTGTTGTGTTTGTTATTACTGCCTCTTTTTGTATTTAATGTATTTTCTTCTGTAAAAAAAGTAAAATGTTCTTTTACGTACTTCTTTCTTTCTTTCTTTTTTATAGCGGTGCATATTTACTTAACTGTTTTATTTTATTTTTTACTGCTTTTCTTCTTGTTTCCACATATATGTACATGTAATAATAAGCTTGTAGACATGCTTGTCTGGCGGAAGAGTGTGTGTAGGTGTGTGTTTATAATAGGTATATAGAATTCTCTCTTCTTTTCTCTCTCTCTGCTTGCTTTTTTCGCCTTGTTCCTCTTTCCCCCTCTCTCTTCCCGTTTTTAACACATTCTGGCCATGTTGCGTTGACAGGAATAAATAACGAAATGCATTACATCTTACATCGCGTCGTGCCCGGAGGTTGAGTAAATAAATGCATGATGGCAAAAAGGGAAGCTTCCAACTGCCAAGGATTCACATTCTTCCCATGAATCTCTTAGAAAGCCAGCCATCATTAGCACAGAGTCCATCGAGGACTGAACTGAGGACTCCTCTCTTATCCCCTGATTCACTTGACTACCTACACACGTATACTACTACTACACAAACAACACAAAAAATACAACCCGTTTTTCTCTGGTTTTGTTACATTTATCCTGCATAGACATACACACAGTACATACATATAAGCAGGCACCAGTCGCGTAGGTTGTATAGCAGAGTTGAGGTTGAACACTTTTTTTCTTCTTCTGAATCTGGAGAGTGCTAATATTGTACCACCATCAACAAACCAATGGAATAGAATAAATAAATGTAACGTTACCTACCTGCCCACCTACTTTAATAATACGAGGACATCCGTTTTTTTTCTCTCTCTCTCTCTACATCTCTCTCTGCACTTGGAGGATGAGATGTTTACCTTTGCCTATGAAGAACAAGATGATCGTGATGATGATGTACCACCACCAACGACACACAGCTTATATCAGATGCTATTATATCGGTGTACAATTCTTCTTCTTGATACTCTTGTGCTTTCTCTCTTCTGTCTGATAAGTGTGTATAAGCACCCGCGCGACGCGACGAGAAATGTGAAGAAATGAGATGAGTAACTTAGTAGATTTACTTTTTTTCTACCCCCGTCCCCGTCATCATGATCGTATATTTTTTCTGGGAAAAAATGAAGTGGCAGCAGAGAGGAGTATAATACAGACTATGAAAGAGGAGAAAGCTCCCAAGACGTTAGCATGCATTTTACCATTTTCTGGTTCTCCTCATCTCGCTGCTTTTAATACTTTTCCCCTTTATTTTTTTTACTTACTTTTTTTTGCTTCAAACTCTCATCGCATTTAGTAGGAGCAGCTCTGAAGCTAAATTCAGGAGACATTTTTGTTAGACTTTGTAATTTTAAATGAAAATTCCACATGTGTGATTTGTTACATGGTATGAAAGATTTAGGAGCAAGATTCCAGACTATCTTATTCCCTGATCCTGTTTCACTGGAATTACAAATATTACTATGTACAAGAGCTTGAAAGAGAGGGAGGGAGAGAGAGAGAGAGGTGTACTAGAAAAAAGAGGTGTTTACATAGTTTACGCGTACTACTTCAGTCACGACGTATTAAATATACATACCCACATGCCGTACCAAGAAGGCCCAACCAACAAAAAAAAGGAAAGAGGAGACATTTTTAATTTTTTTGAACAGTCTGTACATCTTTCTCAAGAGTACGTGATTTGGTAAACGAAAATATACACTTTAACTTAAATATATACACGCCATCAGGCATGCCATGACTGTCTTGTGTGTATTATGTTTCTTTGGTGGTATGTTTTTTTCATAAAAAAATAGAACATATCACAACAGCAGAAAAAAGTCATGATTCAAATTACGGAAAAAAGCTAAAGCCATGAAACCAGATTAGCATTGCCGATGATGGCAAAACTGATACCACTACACTTGATTATAATTCATCGTATGAAATGTATATTCTTGTGCGTAGTTTACAGTATAGAGTGCACTGCATTTTTTGTAATTATGTAAATATACAACAAAAAAATTGGATATTTAGAATAAAATATACATACTTTACTTTAGTGGTTTTTTTTTGGATTTACTGGTGGCTTTTGTTGTTTTTTGGTAGTGAGTGGTGGTGTGGATGTAGTTTTTTTACAAATACATAAGAGTTTACTACGAAGAGCATGTCAACTGAATTATTTATTGGGTGATGATTTCCAAAAATTCAGAAAAAATTTAATAAATAATGCTAATGTTGGCGGCGGATGTGTAGTACCGTTCACCGTTTGACGACAAAAGAAAGCAACGAGGAACAAGGCTGTATACTAGTAGTGCATACAGTAGTTGTGATGATAAAAAGGTCTAACGAAGAAATGTGCGTTGTTGACACATTCTCTCAGTTTTTTTTTCTTTCTTTTTTTGCCATTTCTTTCTTTCTTTATAATGCTGCTGCTTATCATGTAGATTGTAAGCATCGATTTCGTTTCATTTTTTTATATTTCGTTTCTCACGATCAACGATGCTGCAGGAAGGAAAAAAATATANTGCTGCAGGAAGGAAAAAAATATATAGAAAAGCGATGATGGTTGATAAAAAAAAGAGAAATTTGTGAGAGGATTCTTGGGCGGGAAGTAACAATAAAAATATGTTTGTTTGCTGGAAAAAATGGGCAAAAAGTGTTTGGTTTTTTTTGTTCCAATGAATATAATATCTATTTTCGAGTGAGTGTGTGTGTGCATACATGTTTATGCTTATTTTCTGTAGTATATAAATATAAATATAATAATAATAATAATAATAAACGAGCTGTTTGTAGTGATCACATCAATAAAGGATATTATTATAGTATATGTGTGTAGTATTATGATGTGTGTTGTCTGTGTATGTAATCTTTTAATATTATTTTTGTGACTCTTTTTAAGTAAGCTGTCTACTTGCTCAGCTACCAGCTCATATACGACTCAGTAGATCATAAAACTAATATTTTAGCTGTATTTTATGGGAATTTTGATATAAATTGCTCATGAATCCAATTGAATAAAGCTTTTTTTCTCGCTTTTCACATGATTGCCTTTTGGCTCCGTAAGTAAATATGCATGTACCGCGAAATAAAAAAAATGAGAGAGAGAGAGAAGGGAAATATCTTGTGATGTATGTGTATTTTTTGTGAAATTGTCTGTTTGTGTGTGTAGTTTTCATACATATGGCTACATTGAAAATGAAAAGAGATAAAAATTCATAAGTAATATGGGAAAAACAGAGAGAGAGAGATAGAAAGACAGTGGTGGTGGTGTATGGAATCGGTAATAGGGGTGGGGGTATATATGATCATCATGATCACAAAAGTCATATTTTTTGTTTTCTCTTCTCATGCTCACCACCATGTCGTTCCTTTCACAGAGACTTGATTCTAGAACCCAGACTTGACTTGAACTAGACTTGAAAAACGAAAAAAGAGTTGAATATAACGTAGCATATCAAAAAAATATTACTAACTTTTGTATCAAATGTATATAGGCTCACTAAACAACATATATATTATATCTAGATCAGAAGAGTTTAGTCGGTAATTTCTTGTGGCATCCCTGGTTTTATACTTGTCTAACTTGAGTTAGTGGGTTTTTTGGGGGTACCCTTGACTTGACTGTCTGTGCCAATAAGTTAATATCCAAAGAGTTGGGTACATAGAGTCCAAAAAAAAGTACTTGGCGTGGGATAGTTTATGTGTTGGTGGGGGTAAAAAAAACTCACACGAAATGTATTTGGGAAGCAAGTGGAATGAGTTGGGATAAAAACCGTCAGAAAATATTTAGAGGAAAAAAGAGAGCATTACTATGTCTCATTCCATTTTGTGGTATTTTGTTTTAAAACCTGGCCATGTGCCTTATGGTTATCTTCAAAAAAAAATATCATGACAATAGTAATGATATCCAGTTATAATATGGCAGAACGGAGATTTTTTATAAAATATCAACCATGTGTCGGAATTATAATTATTTCTAAAATGTAAATAATATCACCATTTTCATTGATCATTTCCAACGTTTTTATGAAACGTTAAAATCTTAATTGTTCTTTCATTCATCATGAAAACGTAGCTAAACTCCAATTCAATTATTATTTGTCTTTTTAATAAAATGATGAACCACAAATGCGAGTGCAGCGAGCTATTTGTAGTGTATTGATCTTACCATATGTACACATGTGTGATGATGGGATACTCCAATGGCTTCTTTTCTACGCAATTGATCTTGTGATTGTAATAAGTTGCTTGAGTGAACTCTGAACTGAATCCGTTACAAGTTTTTATTTTGGCTTATGCCTTCTTGTACACGCTTGCAGAGCAGCAACTTAGTCTCTCGATACAAATAGCCAAACAACAAGGAGAGAAAAAAAAGAACAGCGTTGTTGTTGAAAGAAAAATAACAACAAAAGACTTTTTGCGTTGTTCTGATACTATCAGAATGCTCTTGTATTTATTTGTGAGTGAGAAATGCATCTGAACTGAACATCATTCTTTCTTTCGGTTAAAAAAAGAAATATTTATGTATTTAGGTATGTGTTTCATGTCTTATGTTTGGCTTCCCTTTTTTCTTCTTCTTCTTCTTCTTCTCATTTTGCAGCTTTTATTTTTCTTCTTGCATCTTTTCTGCTTCTTCTTCGTCTCCCATTCCACACAAGCTTGCCTATTTTCTCTCTGCTCTCCTTGTGCTATATTTTACGGTCCATTTCATTTCTCAGAATAATATTTTCTACATCAGCAGCATTGGTGTCCGGAACTTTAAGACGTTCGACACAGTCGATGACTTCTCAACCAGCCACATAGACAACAAAAACTACCAAATAAGCACATGCTGGAAAATAAACACATATAACAAGCTTAAGCCGCCAAGCTGATACCTTCTTCCTCTTAAGTTTTTTTTCTCTCTCGCTCTCTTTTCGCTCTTTTCAAAGGAACCCAGTTAAACATGATATACTTGGTATTTGTCTAGAGAAAGAGAGAGTGGATGGAGATACTCCATATTATATTCCTCTCTTTCTCACAATCAGAGAGATAGTCAATAGGAATATTATCATCATATATATTGATAGGGCCATTCTTGTGCTACCATTGTATTATTTTTACACAAATAACAAAATGTTGTGGTTGTGACCTAATGTGCTGTAATGCATATCTATTTACTTGTGTATAAATACCGAAAAAATGTTTATGCTATTGTGTCAATTTCTCGCTTTCTTTCTGTTCTTTGTGTTTGTATGTGTGTGTGTGTGCCTTTTATCTCAACACAAACTGCTTCCCCTTTTTATTCTTTCGTCCGCACACTCCCACCACCATATAGCCCCACATGGCATTCTCCTTTTGTGAATCACACACGTTGCTTCTCTCTCTTTTTTTCATAAATTTCATGGCAATGATCTGTGTGTGGTGCACGCACATACAAATTCCTCTTAAAAAAAGTTGCACTCGTCATGGGTTTTCTTGATCATAGTGTGTTTTCTACTGATAGTTTTCCCCTTCATGCTATATTATAGTATCCTCCTACATTTCACAATGCTTATTTCAAAAAAAAAATGTATAACTTGTTGTGTTTTATGTGGAAAAGAAGAAAACGCCATATATCTCACAGCATTCACTCGCATCACACATATGAAGAAGCTTTTCTTTTTCACATGAAAGGAAAGAAAGATGGGACCAAATAAGAAAAAAGAAACCAAACTGTGCAAATCAAGTTTCATTTGATTGTGAGCAGAAATGTTATGTTGCATACATATGCCGTATATATATTGTACTTTTTTGGTGCGAGTGTATACCATACTAGTTATATATATTACTAGACTTCTCTGTAGGTTTATGGGCATGTCGTCACTCTTCACAGTCACAGTCAGATTGATATTGATGGATTTTATATACAAACACAATCTGAAACACATTTTTACATTTCCTCTCCTCTGTCGAATTTTCTTCTTTTTTTTCCTTGAAGGAAAAAAAACACATACATACATGATATGTATTACATTGTATAGCATCTTTACATAAGTCATACGTGTACATTTTTTTTTGATTTTATAAGATTCTTTGCATAAGGCTATATTTGTGGACAATGTGTTGTTGTTGTGATATCGGTTTTCTCCTCAAAACAGTTTAGAAATCAAAATGTATCACTATTTGACTACGTGGTCTATATCCTATTACTTCCACTGTTCAAGTAAGCAAACGAGAGAAGAAATTCTGTTTTCTGCTGACTGAACTGACTGAGAGTACATGCAAACATATACATATATGTACCATACACTATTTAGGTATACATTTATTTTATCATGACACGATGATGCAGTTTATATTTATATTCATATGAAACGAAAATACTATTACTCTTTATTTACATTTTTCTTATCTTTTTCCCCCTTTCTTGTGGCATTTTTTTTGTATTTCTGTGGAAAAAAAGATTGCTTACCACTTTTGTTGAAGTGTATGTGTGTGTGCTGTTTATGATATATGGGGCGAAAGAAGATTTTGGACTGATTTCCCTAAATCGATAAAGTTTGATTTGACGTGATTTCATTTTTTTTCGCTGTGAAAGTGTATACGATCTGCAGCTGGTAGTATGTTTGATAGATGGGAGAATTTTATTGGCTTCGTGTAGCAGATTTTTTCCTTGCTGCTTATTTTATGTATATTTTTTTACAATGATTGCAAGTTGCGAATATAATAATAATATAATATTATGTGATTGTGATTGTAAAGCTATTTTTTACTTTTTATGGTGCGTTCATGTTCATTGCAAAAATCTTTTGGTAACTTAGAATCATTTGTACACCACTAGATTTGGTAACTTAAAGCAAAGTAAAAAAGAAGAAAATATTCGCTGGCAAAATTAGGAGCTGGATATTTTATTAAAAAATTGGCTTCATCTATGTTATTAGTAAAGTACGAACGAGTGAACAAATATTTTTTGTTTGTTTTATGAATACAAGCTTTTGACTTTTTGTAGTTTTCGTAAAATGTGTGACGCATGTTCAGTTTATTTTTAAAATTGTGTACACAGCTTAAGTTGAAGTTTGTTTGTATGAAGCAATATATAAGTTTCGTAGAAATGTTTGTCAGTTGGTGGTTGGTTCTTCTTTGGTGTATGTATGTATGCATATCATATAATCATTTCATTTCATCTGTGTTTTTTTGCACATTGTGTAAATATTGTTGTTTCTTTGTTGCGCAATAACAGGGGGATTTCATCGGGATTAAATCCTTGGAAGACGGTGCTGTTCGAATTTGCATGGAGATGATGAGTCAAGAATGGCTCCACATGGAGAGCGACCTAAGTAAAACGATACCACCTCCGGATCGGGCCATGACACTTCTCCACATCTCTGCTGCGCTGGGCTATGCCAGATTGGTCTTTACACTGATCCGGTGGAAGCGTGAGAACCCATCTAAAGTTTTGGACGCTGAGCTGGATCCATTGAAACCTGACGATTTGGGCTTGATTCCATTGGTAAGTTGAGAACAGGGGCAGTAACAGTATATCAATAATATGTATACCCAATAATAAAGCCAACATAATATTTACCGACAGATTTATATGCTCCGCTTTCCAGTCCGCCATGTCGAATAAAAAGCTATTTTCTCTCCGCCTCCCAATAATAATAATAATAATAGACAGGACCATTGTGCATGTTTAAAGTGGTTACGGATGAAAAACTTAATGGCAGTGATATTAGCTGTTCAAGGTAGCCATTTACATTACATCACCGCTCTGCTCCTCTCGCTGCTTGTGTGGAATGTTTGCTTGTTGAGTTTAGTACTGGAAACTGAATCCAACTTCAATTCATTCATTTGTGTGTAACTCTCTGCTGGACTTTTTTTTGGATCAGAGATCCCATTACAAGCCGCTAGCTACAATATTTGTTGTTTTTGTTGGCAGAAACAGATACTTCTCAACCAAATTGCATATATGCGATGTGTAGTGTAGAAAGAGCGAAAAAAGATGCACAAAATTCTCATGTTTTTAAGTGGTTGGGTTAAACGATCCAATATACTTTAGAATGATAGTCTCAATGTAGCTACCACCACGATGATGATGATGATCATCATCATCATCATCATCATCGGGCAATCATTTACATTTCATTGTGTTTCGCTTTCCGGGACATCTAGAACATAAAAACATATTGTTAATGCAAAAATTTTGGGAAGCAGTGGCAATAAAAGCTTTAAGAATTTTATGGAAAAAGTGACCATTTCAAGCTGGTGATGATGATTATCATCATGACAAAAAAAATTTGTGTAGAAATGTTGGGACACACATGAAAAACTCAATTATTATTACTTTCTCCCTCTCTTTTTTTGAATTTCAGTTTGAGACATGCAGAAAGGTTCATCGTGTAGTAGTAGGATATTAACAGAGTGAAATAACTTGAAATAAATTTTAGTAGTGAATATGGTAGCAGTAGTAGTAGTGGAGAAAATGGCTATTTAGTGCATATCATTATTTTTCTCAAGTGGACCGTTTCATTTACACGTTACACGGTTCATTGTGTGAGAGACACACACAAACACACACGGGGACGGTGAGCTGACTCCTGCTACAAAGTTGACTGTTTTTTGGCTTTGCATGGTTAGTTTAAGAATTTTAGCATACGACGACGACCATGATCCGCTTTTTAGGCAGTTATGTAAATACATGGAGGGATTACTACCAACCAACTACACTGCTGCGTAAAACATCCTCTATTTCTCACTTGAATTGAAGAGTCCAGCAAACAAAAATGACGATGATGATCATGCTCACCGTCCCTCTTCCCACGTAATAATGTAGAGTAGTAGTAGGCATATTCTTGAAATGAGAGAGTATATAATATAATGTGTGTGAGTGTGTGGGCAAAAAGGGAAGAATGGAGGAGCACAGGACATTAGAAGCTATTAGCAATAATTCAATGAAAGTGCCAGTTGAATGTGCAGCGACAAGCACAAGAGGAAGAGCAGCAGCAAGCAAGCAAAAGCAGAGTGAAAGTGAGGCAGTCATCGCATGATTTTGTAGTCCAGTTTTTTGTACATTTGTTGTATGTACATTCCTGCTCCACTCTTTATAGTTCCTCCTCCCCAAATATACAAATGCAATATATTTTAGAGAAAACAACCGGTTTAAAAAAAATCAACACTGAGCTTTCATTGTATAGTATATGTAGTTGTGTGCAGCAATAGTGGTGGTGTTGGTAGCAGTAATAGCGCCATTAGGACAAGTATTAAATGATCATGTGTTAAAGTAAAAAAAGAAGGAGAAAAAGAAAACATGTTTGGTTGTTTGCCGAAGGGGGAAATTGACCAAAGGTTCGACGATCGTTTTCAAACAAAATGCTTTTTTTAGGAAGAATAAATAGAATGATAAGGGGAACAACAACGTGTAAACGGGAAAAAAAAGGGAATAAACAAGAATATATATATTTTATAGTGAAAAGGATATAACTGGTAGTATACATACACACATACCCGGGCCGGGTATAAGACGGAAGGAAAAAAATACCCCTGTTTATATATACAATATTTACCACTTTCTTTTTTAAACATCAGCATATGGTATACTGCTCTCCCTGTGTCGCTTCGTGTTTGTGACTTTTTTTAGGAGAGAGGGAAAAGGATAAGTTTGTGCAAATTCTTTAACTACGCTTGTGTCTCTGTTGTAGGAGATTTTTTGTAAATGTTGATATGTTTGTGTTGGGCTTAACTTTTTTAAAGGGGTAAATTGCTACACACACACTCTCTCTCTCAGACAAGAGAAGAAGATGCAGTGTGAGAAAGGGGAAAAGAATGAAGAATGTATGTATGTATATGGTATGGAGATGATATGACATGGCCTTGGAAGGAGAAATAGGAAAACGTATGGCTTTTGGTGGCAGTTCTGAGAAAAAAAAGAGTGGAGATTGGGTAGAGTGATATAAGAGGATATATGATGAAATAGATGTATGTATACTATGCTTGGGTTTTTTTTGTAAAAGTTAAAGGCGGATGGATATGGCTATAAGAAGGAAAGCCATATAATAGTATCGTGGTTAATTGCTGTGGAAGAGAAGAAAAAAAAACTGGACATAAATGTAATAGTAACCATTTTGTATTTTTTCTTCTTCTTGTTTTTTCTGGTTCGAATGTTCTTCCTCGCAGATGTGGTGTGCACGTTATGGACATTTGGAATGTGGTATCATTCTGGCACAGTGGAGTCCCGAGTCCCTACAAAAACGAGACAACGAAGGACTCAACCCTGTACAAATTGCTGTTGCTCGAGGTTTTGTCAAGTGTGCTTCAGAGTTGGAAAAAATCCAGACGAGTTCCAGAGCAACTCCGGCTTTTCCACAGAGTTTTGATAGTGAGGATTTCTCTTTGAGTGAGTAGTTGTGTCCCTTCTCCTTTTTCTATTTTTTTTTTTGTATATTTTTTTGCTCTTTACTATATTTAATATATAATATGTAGCTATGTATCCACAAAAAAAATAGCGTATACAAAATAGGAAGCAAAAGTGGAGCACTATGCCGAGCACATATCCCCCCATCCGACCGTTTGTGTAAAACATGAGACACTAAAAAAAGTACATTATGTACGATCATATGTACATGTTCTCTAGTAGATGCATGAGCCACCTCATTGTTGACTTGAATGTTGTTAAATATACTTTCCTTTTCTTATTGCCTTTATCTCAGTGCACACGTTACATTTCACATGAAAAATAAAATTCACAACATTACATAATAGATTCATCGTTAGAAAAGTCGGTTTTTTTGGTCATGTGGTGGCGGTGGTAGTGGTTGTGCAGACCAAAAATAAGAAAAAGGATAATCACAAAATGATTAAATATTTTGCTTTTGATATTATTTATTTTAATACTTTTTGGTATCCAACAAAAAAGTAGTTAGCAGCACATGCTATAGGTATATATTGTGTCAAATAGTCATGTGATCATGAGCTTGGATTGTTGTAATACGGCTTACACTACTACTCTGTAATACAGTCTCTGTATATATATTTATACTTTTTATGTTCCAACAAGAATTAGCAACGGAATAAGTTGTACAGAATAAATACTCAGACACAATTACGAAAATATACAGTCTCAGAATCACAATAATTTCCAAACACACTCTCTAGACTACTAGACCATCCTTTATCTTTTTCAGAGAGAAAAGTTTCCCTGTGAAATAAAGTGTCTGTGTTTAAATGTTATTTGTATTTGTTGTAAAGTAAAGGGAAGCCATGCTCTCATGATGATGATGATGATGATGAAAATGTTTATATAATCAAGGCTAACTTGCACTATATTACCACTACCCCCACGCACAACAACAATACCAACAACACAGCTATATAGAGTTTTTGTTACTATTATCCTTGTTCTTCTTGTAGAGTTATTAGATACGAATGGAATGGTTGCTGCTGTTGTTGTTGGTGTTGTTGTTGTTCACTAGAAGTACATAATGATGTTCCGGTGGAATGTGAAGCTATTAGAGTTACAGTGTGCTCTTCTCTCTCTCTCTCTCTCAGTCTCCCTTTGCAATACTCATACTTTTACTGTTATACTTCACAATTCTCACATAGCTCGTACTATCATTGTGTGCATTATTATTATATTATTATTAAAAACGTCAAGTGGCTTGGCATATCATGTAGGTGCTGTATGTATGTATACATGTTTATGTATGAATTTGTGTCTCTCTCACTCTCACTACTTCTCTCTGTTCTCTCTCTCTCTCTTTCTCTCTCTGAAAACAACTTGTTTTTTATTATTAAATTTAGCGAACGTAAGCAGATTTCAAGGATCGTCTGGCTCAGTTTCCGACGACTTTGGCTTAAAAGGTATGTGGTACATTTTTATACAGATATGAACACTATATATTCTTCATTTATATCCATTTATACTGTAGTATATATATTATGTGCTTTCTTGCTTGCTTATTTGATCATGTTGATATGCTTCTTTTCTGCTATGCAATGAAATGCAGTCATATCATGTTTTAGATAGATATGCTAATAACGTATGTGCTATATATATATTGTTTGTTATACATCTAAGAACACTTGGGCTTATTTCATGGGACTACTTTGTGCAAAATAATGCAACCAAGAATGTTTAAAGAAGAAAGGGATTCTTTGAAATGATAAATATATGTACATATAAGCAGTTCATGGGGGCTACTACATTACATTTATATTATGAAACGAAAGCTTGAAACATGGGAGCATATTGAACAAGTTGAAATATTTGCTTCTCTGTGTCTCTTCCCATTTTTTTCACTTCTTCTTCTTGTTTTGTTGTACCATTTTATCATCCAACTAGTAAGAAGACTTGATTAGTCTCTTGCTCTTTTCCATCCACAATACACACATTTGTATTTATATATAGGCACATAAATACATAGTTTGTGTGTCTTGGAGAAAAGTCTTAGTGCTGCTGCTGCTACAGCTACTGCTGTTGAGTTAGTCTATCAATTAGTAATCAGTAGTACAAACTTAGTCTTCTTGTGAGTGTGTCTGTATCTGTTTCTGTCTGGATCTCTCTCTGAGAGAAAAGCTTATGAGAAAAACGCCTGTGAGCCCAGCCAACAGCAGCAGAAGGAAAACAAGAAGGGATGTGATAATAGGAAAAAAAGAGGGAAAAGAAAAGCTGCTACAAGAACGAATCTATACATCTGTACATGCATATATATCTGTTGTATACCTATACATATTTCCTATTGCTGCTTTGATGATTATAATGATACTTTTTGCTTTGCTTTCTCTTTTTTTTCGCGAGAGGCTATTTCTTCTCCGGTTTAACAGATGGGATTTGTTTTATTTAGACTGTTTCTTTGGTCAACCGGACACAACTTTGGAGCTTGCTATCCCCTCCGAGGAAGAGTCTCGTGTGTTGACTTTGGCTGAACAGATAATTGCTGCTATGCCTGAGAGAATAAAGGTACAGCATATAATACCCAGTATATATTTTATGTAATGTGTGTAATGG
>JAHZNC010004669.1:0-12233 GCA_027744095.1 Zhuqinia jingwanae | reverse complement strand
GAAAGTAAGATGGGGTTTCTTTTACTGTTTGCTTAAGTGAACTAAGGGAAAACACGTGTCCTTCTCAGATTTTTCTGGTGACAAAAGTCAAACAGAAGTGTGTGTGGGATTTTTTGAGTGGATACATATACCCAGGTTTCTTCTACTTGTGTCAAACATTGTCATATGTCATATATTTACACGACTACATATAACTTTAACTCAATAAAAAAATCCAAGTGTAAAAGAAGGTTGTGCGCGCAACACGTACGTCTGCTGGAATATGGAAAGCAAAAATACTAGGAGAAACTTTGCATACGTAATCACATCATTCTTTTTATTATAAGTTAATATTCTGCATTTTACATAACCAAAAGAAAAATCAAATTCAAATGCTATTTTGCTGCCGCAACCATTCCTGTACGTTCTAGATTGTCGAAATCATACAAAAGAAGAAGAGAGATTTTTTTCCCCTTTCTCCCGTTTCGTTTCATCTCTCTCCCTACACAAGTTATTTTTCAAGGATTTCAAGGAAAAAAGGAGAGAAAGAAGCAAACCACCCACCCTCACAATCAAAAAAAAAACTGCGGAGTTGGGAACATGATAAAGCACAAAAGTATATGTTCCTATATTATTTTCCTTTGAGCTATATGCATAATATATTATTATGTGCGTAGATATTTATAAGCACATATATTGTTGTAGCACTCAAAATTTGTATGCGCTTTAAGGGAGGTGTATAAAAGTATATGGGAAAAACGGAGAGAGGAGGACGAGGACTATATAGCATTTGCAGCAGTCAAAGAGTTCTTTCACATCAAATCAAGTCAGCAACCTAGTTTTCGCCACAGGGCTACATTTTATACCTCAAAAGAATTTTTTTTTGACGGTGGCGGTAACGACTGAGGTTTTCTACTGCTGCTGATGCAACTGCTTGCTGCAGAGAGCAGAGAATGAAAACAAGATAGAGCAAAACTTTCAACATAGATATGTGGGTATGTAGGCTCCGGGGATACCAATAATTTCTTTTTTTGTCCTACTGTCTTCTCGATATTGCATCATATAATTTATAATCAAATTATAATATTATTACGCTTGACTATGTAGTAGGATGTAATATGTAAACTGGCAAACATTTAAACTTATTTTATCAAACTACAAAAAAAATGATCGGAAAAAACTTTTGTGAAAACTAGTTTTTTCTTTTCTTTTCTGCGTTTGCACTTTAGTCAGAGAAAAATAATTTATAAGTTTCTTGACTGATTCCTTTTAATAAAATTGAAGAAAGAAAATATATGGGCACACTTGATAAACTTTTTCCAGTTTGCATAAAAAATAATCGACCTACTCAATATGTAAAGCTGTTATTGTGTTACTATTTCTATTTCTATTATTATTATTGTCATTGAATAAAAAGTGAAAAAAAGTCAAAAGAAAGAGTAGAAAATTGGAACAAAATTGATTTTCCCCGGGGATTTGCATAGCTGATTTATGGAAAAGTGGTATTGCCAGAGAAAAGAGAAAAAACACAAAGAAGATAACCAAGAAAAGGAAGGAATGCATGGTTGCTAAAAAAATGATGATGATGACAATGCCTCTTCACGGTTTAGAGAAAGAAAAGCAAAATATATGCAGATTAAGTGTATGTGTGTATATGTATATACCTATGTCTATTTCAAGACAAAGTCAAGAAAAGGTTTGCTTGCATAAATAATGAGATAGTTATGTGATATAACACTTTTGTGAGTAAAATGACTGGGTTAGAAAAAAAAGAGAAAAGCAGAGTGAAAGTTAAGAGAGAAAGAAAAAAAGAGAAAACGATCGAGAGGAGCTGTTGTGTGTGTGAAAATGTGTGTGTGTGTGTCTTGTGTATGGACATGCATCGTAATAAGTAGTCGTTGAGTTAGCAGCAGAAGCATTTCGGATGAAAATATATAGAGCGGTTTATACGGCGTCACCACCCCATTTACCATTTTATTTTCAACTTTATTTTCTCTCGGTAGCCAAAAATAAAAATAATAAAAAGAAAGAAAAAAGCGAGAGTGAGCGAGACTTAGACTGACGGAGAGAGAGTCAGAGAGACAGGGTTTTCTTGCATGGATTTTTAAGAGGGAATTTATGCTAATCGGCAATAACCTCTGAGTCTGAGACGATCCAAGCACTGCTGCTACCCTACTAATACGTCCTAAGTATGGATGTATATATTTTCGAGACACTGAGCAGAAAAGTAGTTGAATTGATCTTCATTGTTCACGTTCCTCTTGAAAATCCGATTTTTCTCTTCAATTTTCTATTACTTTCCTTTTCTTTCTATTTTTTTGTAGTTTGCTTTGGTATGAATATGGAGTGTGTACGCAGAAAAATGGGGGAGAGGGGAGGGGAAGAAAATGGTGGGAAACTGAAAGTTTGGCATTGACGTGAGCTGATGATACTTAAAAGAGACAGCCCGTTTTGGCATGATTCACCATTTCTATTTTGGTGGTTGAATTGTCTTTCGATATATTGTTTTTTTGTGAAAGTACCATCATAATGTGGTATATGTATCATATTATATGTATTTATAAGAAATAAAGTCATTTATCATAAGAAAAGAAAAGAAAAAAAATCGGATGAGAAATAAAAGGGAGCACGTACTGAATGACTGGAGTTTTTTTGTACGTGATCCGATGACGGAATACTTAATCTAGCTTTTTTCTCCTTTCTTTCAGGTCAACAAAAGAAATGTATTTTTTTTGATAAATTGGAAATGTTTAAGATTGAAGTTGAAGCGGAGAAATAGAGAGAAGAACAGCAGAAGACGAGATGAAATTTTCTTGGTTGAGCAGAGTTTTTTGTTGTTTATTTATTTATTTTACTTATTAAAAACTTGTGGCATGACATGACATGTGCATGTGCTGCTGCTCCTGCTCCTACTCCTCTGCTGTTGCTATATTCATTACTAATTCTGGAGAAAATAAATCTGTGTTGTTGAGTGTTTTTGTGCGAGTACTCTTGTGCAAAAAGATGAAGATTTTGAACTAATAAATTGGCTATATTATATCTCCCCGCCTAGAAAATTCAACTTTTTCCAAACATTTTTTGACTTCTTTTGAGTTTCTAGATAAACCAAACCGAAAAAAAAACGCAATTTAAAAAAACAGTAGACACTCCTTCTTTTATAATGTGAGTACATGTATACCAGTTTTTGATTCATTCATCTTAAATTTCCTATTTAGTATTTATATTTAATCCCGGATGTTTTGCTAGGAAATACAAAAACAGTAGCAGGTTTTTGGCACAAAAAAACATTTCCCACTGTATACCATATAACAGATTAAAAAGCAGATGCGTTTAAACGTATATTAAATATATATTCCTCGAATTAAACTCTTGATGTTTTCCTGATGATTCTACTACTCCGGCTGCTACTGCTGCTGATGATGTTTGTGAAGTAGCACAACCACTTGCTTTTACGCACACCACCACAAAAAATATATTTCTCGGTTTTTTATACTACTACTGGAGTAAAAAAAAATTGAAAAGTAGGCTTTGGCTACAAAGTGGAAAATTCTGATATATATTATTTTTTGCTGGAAACACAACTACAAATCCTTTTGGGATGTAGCTCAAGCATGATGAGAAGATTACATACACATCCACCACCATCATTCATATACCGCACACAGACACACACATAACCACTACCAACTATCACCAAAAGCTTGCAGAAAAAAAAATACAATAAAAAATGAAGAGATAAATATTATGAATATAAAACATGAAAATCCTTCTATTCACGAAAAAGTAGAATGTGTTATTTTCTTCTTCTTTTTTTCGTTCCTTTCCAAATAAAAATATTATATTTGTGTGGGTACTTACATATATGAAACATGTCATCATTTCCCATCATATTTTCTTTTTACCTCTTTAAAGTTGTTTAAACATAAGAAACATGTAATATGTCTGCCAAAAAAAATCCATGTTTTCTCAGATTGTGTAATATTTACACTTTTTGCTTATTTTTTCTTTGTGTTAAAAGAATATGGTAAGGTACAATACACACTTGTTTGAGTAGGTATATCTTTGAAAATCATTTCTTTGTTATGTTAAGCATAAAAAAACTGAATATTTTCCATTTATTTTGGTAACTACTTTAGTCAAAGAAAAAAAATAGAAGAAAAATGACGATAATAATAATAAGATTTCGCTTGACTGCTATAATAATAATATGTTGTTGAGTTTACATATATGCCAGCCAGCCAGCCGTTATTTTTTCTGTCGGGTTGGTTTTCAACTTCTACTCAGATTCAACTTAGCCTTAGCCTTTCTTCTCCTCTATCTTATCTTTTGGACGCACTCACTGCGTTATATTGTAATTTTGTGTTAAAAGAATATGGTAAGGTACAATACACACTTGTTTGAGTAGGTATATCTTTGAAAATCATTTCTTTGTTATGTTAAGCATAAAAAAACTGAATATTTTCCATTTATTTTTGGTAACTACTTTAGTCAAAGAAAAAAAATAGAAGAAAAATGACGATAATAATAATAAGATTTCACTTGACTGCTATAATAATATGTTGTTGAGTTTACATATATGCCAGCCGTTATTTTTTCTGTCGAGTTGGTTTTCAATTTCTACTCAGATTCAACTTAGCCTTAGCCTTTCTTCTCCTCTATCTTATCTTTTGGACGCACTCACTGCGTTATATTGTAATGCAAAAGCGTAAAAAAGAAAGTTTTTTAGTTAACCTAAATACCTTGTTTTTGTTCGTTTATACACACAAATGTACCTAAGTATTCTCTATTTGTTTTCATGCTGTTGGCGTGGATAGAGGATATGAGGATTTTTGATGTGATGTATTTTTTTTGTTGGACGGAAAGATGAAGGGTTTATTTCATTTTGACTGGAGTCGTCAGTGTGTGTGTATGTGTTTGTGTGTGTGCGTGCTACTGTAAGAAAAGCTGGCTCAGCTTATTACTACTCTACCACTCACTCTAACTTACTCAAAGGAAGATTTCATTCTTATTATGTTTTTGCGATACGTGTAAGTGGAGAAGGATGAGTAGTTTTTCTTCTTCTCATCTATACATACATACATAGGTACATATACAAGGCGATAGTGGTGATGAGGATGATGATGATGTGTGGTGTAATGGCTTGTCTTAAACCTGAGAGAAATAAAACGACGGGTGGCTACTATTGCTCTACTTGTGCCACTGCTGCTATACATGTATTTAGATTCATTCTAGATGGTTTGTTGCTAGTTGGTGTAGAAGAAGAGGAAAAAGGCAAAAGGTAGAGATGGATGAGTTGCTGCTGCTGCTGCTACTTTTGTAAAAAGACTACTGACTTACTCTTTAGAATTCTACACACACTCACATTTAGTACAACTTACGTAATCAAAATCGATAGGAGAAAGCAGGTTGTACATACACATCAAATATGTATGTGATCTAGTACTCTACAACTTCACTAGCGAATTTTCCTTTTGAAACTTTCTCCGGGTTTTACTTGAGAGAGAAAAAGAGAGAGAGAGAGAATGGGAAAGAGAGAGTAGCGCATGGAGTAGTAGTACAATAAATTTCTGTACTATTTTCCCTAAGGCAGCTGCTATTTTTCGCGTGGATTCTCTCCTCTCATTCTTTTCTCTTGCGTCTTACAAATACTCTATACCTTTTTTTAAAACTTCCACTTCACTTTTCTCACGTCGCCTTTTGGTCATGCACACCGGAAGCTAAAGAAAACAGGAGAATAGAAAATATGGATGGCTGATAAGTTGGAAGGTTTTAGCTTTCACTGCAATCTCCTTGTGTGTGCGGGGGGAGTGGAAATTGTGTGTATCTCTGGAAATATTTTTACCGCTGCTTCATAGCCCACTACTGTCACATGATTTAACTCCACCTATATAAAAGCATGTGGTGGGTATAAAAATAACAGTAGAAAAAATACATATATTCTAGGACACACCAAAGTAAAAAATTAAAACGGAAATAAGTCGCTTGAATAAAACGAGCCATACAAAAAAAGAATGAAAGTGTACATACTAAACAGTGTAAAACTATCTTAAAATATTCATCATTCTTTATTCCTTTCCTATGCTTTCCTAGAGGAGAGAAAGGAAAATTCGCTGGTTAAAAAATACAAGTACAAATATAGGTACATAATATGTATGTATGTATGCAGAGAGAATCTCTCTTGACGTGATGGGATTCTGACAATTTTTTTTTCTGTGGTAAAGTTTGTTTTCACTTGACTTGGCTTTCGCTCAACTGGCTTGGCGTGGTTGATTTATCTTTTGGGCGAAATAGGACAAGGCAGGGTTACATAAAAAAAGCTCCTGCTCTACCTGTGTGACATATGCATTAGGTGACTTTATCACACACATTTTTTTATGTAAACTCCAATAAGATTATTTTAAACATACGTGTTTATATTTTTTGGACATATCGAATGCTTCAAGGTATACCTATTGCTTGTTAAGGAAATAAATTGGGTTAGTATTGAGAAATGTTTGGGAGGAAAAGGTTTTCGGTGATTTGACATCAATCCGGCCACAATATACAATTTGTTGAATGGTCTTCTTCGTTTTTAGCATTTTTGTGTAGAACTGACGCTGATAATTTTTATTAGCAAAATTTTGTAACTGTATCGTTGACAATTCAGATATAACAGGGACGCGATTACATTTACACTCTTAATTTTATTCAAGCGGAAGCCTAAAAATTCTCATAACTTTAAATTTATCAGAGGTTATTCTTACCCCATAATCGGTCACATTCCTTTAGTTTCATACATTCTACATTTTTTCTCCCATTTTTAACCCATGACCATTGGATTATTAACCAAACGCTGATCCATGAGAAGAGATCAAACTTACTTTTTATTGCAGCGTATGTCTAGACTTGACACAAAAGAAATGACGTGTAAAAGACTTTCCGTTTTGCAGCTGAAAAAAAAATTCCAAATTTACTTTCCTTGCAATCCAGCTGCTGCTGCTGCTAGTAATTTCTCTTTCTTCTGTTTCAGCGCTACAAACAGGAAAAAAGGAAGCATACATTTGTATGTATGTATGTATTTTAGGTGCTAGGTACCGACGGCCAATGAATTGACCCCCCATACCCGGTTGCGGAATCTAAAAGAAGATTATTACAAACTTGCCCTTTTCTACACTCTCCTTTCGGATGTTTACTGTTGCGCTATGCATACATTTAGCCGAGGAACCATAACGAAAGTAAAAGCAACAGAGTGTTTTTAATATATAATCGGGCTTTATAAATACAAATATATTTTTTCAAGTATTCTTATCAGCCACAGTTATTTTTATATTTCCTAATTTTTTTTGGTGGTGGTGGTGGTGGGGATAGTTTCCATGTTCAAAACATTTATATTTATATACATACCAACCAACATCAGCATTATATGAAGAGCAACAGAAAAGCCCGGAAAACAAGTAAGCAGTCATGCATAAACAATCCAGCTGGTTATCTAAACGAATAACCCCGAAATAATATCACGTTTTCTCATTTGCACCAGTGCCTACCATCGTTAGCACCATGCAACTACCATCATCATCATTTCGTGATTAGTTTGCAAAAAAAATTGGTGATATACCATTTGAATTGAACGTGCTGAAAGAATTATAGTGACTTTGTTGTACTCCCAACAACTGGTACTACTCTACACACTTGTCTTGAAACTCTTTTTGTGAACCTGATCAACAAAATTTGAAAATAACTACAAAAAAACACACTGCCAAAAACTTCTATGACAAACTTCTTTTTTTTTTTTATTCTTCTGCAGATGAAGTTGAGTTGAGTTGAGTAGTAACTAACAAAAAAATATAGTAATCCAGTTATAACAAAACTAAGTGTATATATAGCCGTCGTAACAAGTTGTATTGCAGTTTTATTATAGCGCACGGAGCTGAACTAACAAAACTGATCGGATGGCTGGTTGCCTGAGTTGCAATTGATTGTGTGTAGTAGTGTAGTAATAATAAGTTAGTAAAGTTTGTAAGGGACATGGGATAACGTTTTATGTAAGTCAGCTGAAGGACAAGCACATAATCAAATGAATGAACGAATTCCTTCTTGACGCCAATGCCTTTTTCGCTGTGTAGATATGTACACTATTACAACACAACGAACCGTGACATTAGGAAAGATGATGATGATGATATTCTGCACTTTAGGGGGCATGTTGTTGGTCTGTGTCTCTGTACGATCTGTTCAAGGGCATGACAAGTACAGAAAGAGTAGAGAAAGAAAAAGAAAAAAGCAGAATAAACTTGTAGACTTTTTTATGTGAAGATCATCAAAAATGTTGGTTGGTGGAATAACGGAAGGAATGAAAATATGAGTTTTCTAATGGGGCACGAAAATGATACCAGAAAAAAAATCCGGACTATACTGTGTGGGTTTGTACGTATGTATGCATGACATGAAGTACTGCAGCTGGAAGAAAGTTGTAGTTTTGCGATTGTTATTATCTTATTATTATACGGTGCACAATAAGGTTGTAGAAAATGATGTCCCAAATGCTCCATAATATTTTGTTATCTAGTGGTATTATGTTCAACTTTTTAAATGAGTTTTAAAGAAGGGGAAGGCCAGTTTAATGCTGCTTTTTACAATTTGTTGCTGTTGGAATAAAGCGCTATCATTTTTCTACTTGTAAGGCTACACAAAATTTAGAAAAATTGAGGTCAAGAGGGGAAAAAAACTGTATGTCAAATTGCATGGTTGCAATTTGTTGATTGTTTTGGAATAGCATACTGCACAATAATTCTACATATTTAAATAATTATTAAAGCGGAGTGGTCAACCTATTTATGTCCTAAATTTTTTTTGATAACTTAAAATTATAATAGCGTTTAAACCATACAAAATAGTTTTTTTAATTGTCCTAAATGCAAAAACAGCAATTTCTGTTGTATTGAAATGCGCAAATAATATCAAGCATCAAAAACATCCTATTGACAATTATATTTAAGCAGATATTTATTATCAACAGATGTTCATCTGTTGTTATCATAATGATTATTATGTACACATTATATTCGGTATATATTATTATATCCTTTTTCTCCATGTATTTTTTTTGTGCTTTACTCACAACAATATTTTGTTTACAGTTCCGCCCAGTTACATATATATTTTATACACAAAAGTGACTTAGGCAGTGATTTGTTCTTTATGGCTGAGCAACTTTCATCCGCACGACCGACAAATCTAATATACTTTATCTTTTATAGCCATAGTAATAATATGGACATCATCATCCACTACTACGGAAATATCTCTCTCTACGCTTTTCACTAACAATAAGCAGTTGTTGAACAACATTCCACTACTTTTAGCCTGTAAACACAGAAAATCCAATTCTTCAATCATATACATATATATACACACATAACAAACATATACCACAAATAACAAATTATTATTATAGTCCATAATATGAATTCTCGATAATTCGCTTCCTTTCAGCAGTAGTAGTAGTAGGGTCAATTGTGATGTGAAATATATGGAAAAAATTGGTGTATTAAGCAGATTACTTTATTATGTTGCAATTTCACATTGCTGTGCAAGCAACAAAAGAAAAAAGGCAAAATAAGGCAAATGCCTCCAAGAATTTCCGGAGAAAGTGTTGCTGCAATACCAAGAAAAGCTCAAGTTCAACACAAGAAAAAGAAAAATCGAGTATGACACTACAAAAAACCATTCACATACCACGAAAACACGCGAAAAAAAAGTTGTGTTCCTTACTTTGATTCTTGAGCAACACAACAACAAGAAGAAGGAAAAATAACAAAACACAACATAAGTTTTTTTTTCTTCCACACAAAATACAAGATACATACACAATATTTATTTCTCTCTCGAAATGTTGTTGTTGTTGTGTGTGTTCCCATTATTTCCCATTTTCTTTCTGAATTGCCAGTTTTTTCGTGTAAGTTCAATAACAACCAATCCTTTTCCTTCACTTCTCTCGCGCTCAAGCCCCATTTCTTATTTTCTATTCAATTCACCACTCATCCAACCGTACCAAATTTTTACCAGTTTCTTTCCTCTTTTCTTCCATAAAGTTGAAGAAAATTGGTAAAAACGAACAAGAAAATCTATAATAATAACAATAATAAGCAATACAAGACAAGAGAGTACTAGTAGAAGTACCACCAGAGCAACAACACTAAATATTAACCTTATTGCCACACAGATTCTTGGAAAAAGACAGGCCAATAGTCTTCTTTTTTTTCTCTGCTCTTTCCCAATATTGTCTTGTGTGTGTGTGTGTTCCTTCATAATAAATAGTACCATAACCAGCACAAAAAAAACACACAGTCATTCCGTTTCATAATCGATACTGCTGTATAGCTGGTACCAACCAGATAATGTGTGATTTTGGAAGATATTTTTTGAGTGCATATGCGACATACCAACATATGTATGTATTTATTATATTACGACCAGTTTTTTTTATTATTCTGCTGACTCTACCTACCTACCAACCTACTTTTTTTCCAGGGAATACACATACACATATGGAGACACAGCAAAATAGGAACATATTTTTTCTTTTCTTATATTTCGGTATTCCGAGATTTTTTTCCCGTATTTTTTTTACAAAAAAAAATACACAGAACTTGCAATAAATACTACACGCATCATCCTTTACGACGCCTACGACATTGTCGATCACTTTTCTTTTTCCTCTCTCCTCATTCTCAATTATTTCCCAAGAAAATAATAATATTTCTTATTCTTTCCTCCTCTCGTGTAACAACAACAAAAAAGTTATTTCTGCTGACTTGCTATTGTAAAAAAACACCACGCTCTCTCTCATTTCTCTCAATCTCTTTCCAATTCTCATCTCAACTCAGATAAATTGTCCACCAACTACCCTGTATACTTATGTGTGAGATATATTGCGAGAGAGAAGAAAAAAAGTTATGCAACTCAATAATGAAATAGGCGCACATGACAACATCAACAACACAACATGCAATGGTGATGCTTGTGCCTGTGTGTGTGTGCTATGGGCTCATCTACCATTTTTTCCCATACATTTTTTACCCATCCCCGTCTTCGCCTTTCCTCCTTATATATTTTTCTTCGTCTACTCCTCAGAGAAAATTGGCTGCTTTCTATAAACTCCTTTTGGCCTCCCTTGTTGAAATCACAAATGTCACGAAAGAAAAGAAGCTAGCACAACTACAAAAACAACAATACTTGCAACTTAAATAGAAAAAAAGTATACATTTTATAAGGCTTTAGTTTACGATGGCTTTCTCTTCAGCCATTAGTTTTCCTTGACGTGTGTGTGTGTGTGGACGTCCGTACGTTACGTGCAACGTTTACTTTTGTTCTTCTTTTTTTGTAGTTTATTTTCCAAAAAATATATATATCTATAGCAGCAGCAGTCATGTTTATATAATATACACTACTGGCTACTATATATAATTTTTCCACTGTTGCATTTTGCAACAGTCTCTGTTGTACTCTTATTTTCTTCAACACACGACACAGGCGCGCGCCTGGGCTACCTACCATAAAAAGAAATATTATAGTTCATAGAAGAAGAAAAGGTAAATTTAATGACCATCCTTTTGCTTTTCATTGCCCTTTCCTCTCCTCTTTTTAACAAAACAATATTATACCACCTCCACCACCACGCCACCAGTATAAGACCATCATCCATCTATTCTTCTCGTCATCATCAGTCTTAGTCCTCTTTTCTTTGCCATTCTGCATTATAGACGAGATGAAAAGAGGAAGGAGTAGAAAAACAGAAGAAGAGTAACACAATAAGTGGACCTTCTACAACTTCTAGTATACCTACCAACAAAAGCAAAAGTTGCTATGTGCTATAATAATTTTTCCCTTCCCAGTTTATTTCGTCCCTACTTCCTTTCTTCCCATCCTTTTCAACACTGAAGACTTAAATGTCCCAAGTGATTGAAGTACTAGTAAGTATGTAGCATGTAGCTTGCTTATTTCTATTTTTTCTTTTACTCTCTCTTTCTATCTTCTTCTTCTTCTTGTTTCATTCATGTGTTCATATGTTTTTTTATTCCCTCCTGTTTTTCCTGTCTTATACAAAGCTAACATTATAAAAAGTGGTAGCAAAGGAGATGGAATAAAACAATTTTTTTATGTAAACTTTTTTTTTCTTCTCTTCCTTTGCTCTCTCTTTCTCTCTCTCTCTCTCTCTCTCTCTCTCTCTGTTTTGTAGAAAACACTTTTTTTCTAAAAGGCCACATGGTGGGCAC
>JAHZNC010004668.1:0-11235 GCA_027744095.1 Zhuqinia jingwanae | reverse complement strand
ACACACTTTTGCTAATTACAAGAAATAATTAATATTATGGATCGTTAAATAAATAATTAAATAAATCAAGTAAAGAAATTAGAGAGATTTTAGTAGAAATTTACATGCAATCAGCCTTGGTAATCTCAAATAATCTGTATTTTGCTACATTACAGCAGAGCTTATTGAAATTATCTGTCATATCTAATTGATATATATGCCATATTATTACAGGTAAGCTATATGCATACAAATGACAGAATAGATTAATACAATGCAAGCAGCTATGTATACTAATCATCAGAAAAACTATAACTGCAATCGCCATACTCCAATTAATTTCCAACTGCGTGTGTTTGTTAGTGTGTGTGTTTTAAATGCATCCAGTTGGAAAAGCTGGAAATCTAATTAGCAACCACGTTATTATATGAGGGAAAAGTAATAGCACTTCACCGTTGCTGGCACTGGTGGATACATATACATAGGTATATACAGGATATTATTTACAGTGGAACAAGTTCTTCCAGCCAGAAGACTCCAGACAAATTATCGTCGCAGCAGCAATAGTAGTAGCAGCACGCTTTTGTCAACACGACTGAGAAAATGCTCGACATCAGCATAAATTACATGAATGTTTGTACGTGTTGGTGGCGATGGGTTGAGCTGAAAGTTTGGGTATACTGCTGGCCATTTAAGCTTAGCTATTACAAGCACATTTCCCAACACCTTAGGGACACGTTAGTGGCTTCATTAAATTTATCCGTCGATACAGGACAAAACTGTCTCGAGTTGTACTCTTAAAAACTTGTGCGAGTGTTATGAAGATACGTGTGTAATTGAATTCCTACTCTTTCTAACAATAGCAATATACATATCACAGAGATATACATGTACATATTATTACACATTTCGTGCATCCTGTGCATGTACATATAGTAGACAGCCATGTTATATGAAGCAAACGTGTTTGGACCTTGAGAGACTTTTTCTGGAGCTGACTGAAATGGACATTAAATAACTTGGATGTCGATACTTTTGTGCACTTTTTTTTATAAGCGTTATTATCATTACAGTAAATAAAGCTATTTGTCCAGAAAAAACATGTATACAGAAAGACATTTTTACCTTCTTTTTCTTTTCAAATTTCAATTGCCAACATTATTTGTGTATGTATGTATGCATGTGCATTGAATTACTAGTTATTATTATATTCCATCCTGAATGTATGTATCTTGTTTTTGCGGGCATTCTGTTGTTCAACAGATAATATACCAAAATCCACAATGTGTCTATCTTCAATTTACTTTGCTTTGTGCAGCAAACAAAATCTCATTTCAGTTCGTTTTGAAATACTTTTGAAAAAAATGCTATCCTCAAACGTTTTCCTTTTTTTCTGCTATCTCTGTCTCGGAAGCGTACCTTGGGCAAAGGATATTGCCGTTTTGGAGAGAAGTTACAACAACCAAAATTGTACTTACTTTTTTTTCTCTGTATTATATAAACTTCTGTCCAGAAAAGGGCTTTACTGGTCTTATTCCAAATCCAGAGGGTATTTTTTTTCATCTACTGCTGTTGCAAGGATACACGCTGTTTCGTTTGTTGGAGAAACATAAATACAAAAAAAAAGTTTGTGTACTTGTGTCTGCTTGGCCATGTTGTATATATTTAATATAAATGTATTCTTCGTTCTTGGGTTGCTTTGCGTGTAAATCTCAATACTTATTATTTCCACTTACATACATACATATTATATATATTATCCTTCTTGTTTGTGGTGGTGTAGTGAGTGCAGTGTCCTGTTTTTCCTACTTTCTCTCTACTGCCGTTGCTTGCTTGCATGGTGGTATCATCATTATCCATTACGTAACCACATATTTTATAAGCTTCACTCTGTGTTAAACGAAGCAAAAAGATTTATAAACGATGTTTCTCCTTCTGCATAAATTGCTAATTCAACTAGAAAGTTTCCAGATTTTTTACACTTTGCTAAGCACTACATGTATAAACTGACATTCATAATGGCATAAACGGCTGTAATATTATTAAAGCTATTTCAACTTTTCCTCCTTTTACTTACCCAACTCTCTCATATTCTCTCTGAGCCAAAAAAATAACTATACAGCACAACGACGGCCGGGTAAAAAAAGCTTAAGCTTACATAATAACATCCAAAACACAAATGCTACTTTGTGTACAAAATTAAGTATACCTATATACATGTATATTATAGCCTTCTTGTTCGTAATAATAAATGCATATAATAATAATAAAAAAGTACACGCCATGCTCAACTTTCTCTCTTTTTCTCTTATTATTTACGAATATCGTTCTTGTTTTGATATTAACCACTTACATGACCACAACGTCACGTTGTAGTGTAGATAAAATATAATGCTGCTGTTTTCTGCTTGTGCCTTTCGTTTTGACGCTTTGTTTATGTGCTCTTCTTCCCTTTATATTATTTTTTTCCCTCTGCTACATTAGGCTTTGCACATACACTACATTTTATTATAAATTGTATATTTATTTGTTTATACTTTTTTTATTTATTTATTATTCTCTAAGCAAAAAGAAAAATACAACAATAACAGAGTAGAAAAACAGAGAGAATAGTACCAGAGAAAAATGTAAATAAAGTTCCTTCGCCACTTTATAAGTGCGCGTTAGACAAATCTAAAAGACGATCTAATCTCTCGCTCTCCCTTTCTGACTGCTCCACTAAAGCGTACCATAATAATGTTTAATCTAATTTAAATGTGCATTTTCTCCAGCAGCTTAGAATTACTTTTTTGGCTTTTTTATTCTATAACAACTGGGAGCACTAAAAAAAGCTGCCACCGAGAGAGAGAGAGAGACAGAAAAAGAGAAAGCGAGAGATAGATAGAGAAAAAACAAGGACGTGTTGTAATAGTAGGAAGCAAAGTTAAATAAGTGAATGTTTTCACAGAGAGCAAAAAAAAGGAAAAAAAATAATAATATGGGTTTTGCTATACATGTAACTGCTCAAAATTACTTCACTTCAGCATTCTTCATCAGGAACGACTAGCTTTCTTTTTTTGTCTTGTCAGAGTACATTAGGAAGTTTAGTTGATGATGATGAGGATGAGACCGAGAGAGAAGAAGAAAAATACTCTGTAGGATGTTTCCTCTGTCGCCTTTCTGTAGAGAGGAAAGCTTAAGATGAGACTGCATTTTTTAATATTATTACTACTGCTGTAAGTGTGTGGTGGTGGTGGCTAAAATTCACGTAGCCTACGTGTATGTATCCCAATAAAATGTCTTGTTGTATTATGAAGAAAAGTCACCGTGCGTACAAAACATTAACTGACTCTTGTCTACCGTACATATACCAATATACCTATGCATCTACCTTTTGTACCTACTTTTCATTTAATATTATGTCCCTATAAAATGACTTTAAGATGGTAATGGGGTAAATGCCGCCGCCACCATGCCATCACCACTGCTACCACAACCGCTATAACTACTTGCAGTATTGCAGAAGAAGAGGTTAGTGCCACCCAGTCATCAAGCCGCAAAGAAATAACTAAAGGGACTCTATTTCGTACATAAATTTTATGTACATTTTTTTTGGTTTTTCAAAACCTTCCCTTTATATAGCACTGCCTTAGTACATACCTGCTATTTAAATGTGGGTTGATAAGATAGTAATATAGAAATTTATACATGCCTATGTATAGATGTAAGTATACATAAATAATTACTTGCACAACAGCAGCAGCACAAACTCTCATTTTCTCTGCATTTCTTCCTCAAGTTGACTGAAATGATGAAGTTAAACCAGTTATGTGATGGTGTCTGGCGGTTTTAAGTTTAGGTTTGTGTATGTATATATAGCCATTTTACTCGTAGTGTATACAGTGCCCCACCATTACTACTGCCATTGGTATTTTTTTTACAGCTTGGATAAGTAAGTTTAGATTCCCTCTCTCTCGTTCCCTCATCTTATTATACAAAGTCTTACTACTTTCGCCTCAGGAAACCGAATTACACTCATTTACATTTTTTACACTTGGCTTCATCGGGGTGATTTCCTGTTTCTCTCTCTCTCTCTCTCTCAACTCATTCCCTCCTGCTGCTGAGACACACATTAGACGTCTCTTCTGCACTCTCTAGCACGGGATCTAAAAACTCCTTGATTTCTTATGTGCCTTATATTTCCTTTTTTTCTCATTTTTCTCACTTTACATGTCCTTTTCCGGTACTACAGTGTGAAAACCTAGCTACTATAATAAGTGGCTCTGTATACATAGATGTGTGAACACTAATCTTATTTCTTCCTTGCTAAAAGTGTACGCACACGAGCTGAATACATGTATACCTATATACATAGGTACCTATATGCATCATCCAGGAATTCATGCTGATTGTAGTAATGTAACGAAATTTCGTGGCTTTTATGTACATTTTGTAAGTAAGATACACTTCATTACGGTACACGTACATATACCATATAGTACGCAGACCCTACATAGGTATATTGTTAAAGCGTTTCCGTTATTTTTTTCTGCATCAAACACCAACAGATGCACAGATGGAAGAAACTGGTGTAAAGGTAGCAGTAGTATGTGTGTTAAGAGCTCTCTGCGCCATATACATTTTCCTTCCACTTTCGTGCTTCTATAAGCTCGTTACATAAGGAAATCTAGTGGAAAGGAGTCAAAGGGCTTCTTTTGCCATTTGTCAATGTGGGTCTTCCACAAATGTAAATTAAGGATGACTACTACTATAGTCAGTGGTAATGACAATATATAGCACCAAGAATGAGAAAAAATGTATATATCTGCGCAAGAAAAAAAAGAAAAGCCCATTTTCTTTTGTCAAACCATTTGATTGGATTATATTATTCAACTATTCTACATGCAATTGCTGTTATCTCATCTATTGTTGTGTGAGATGGTGATGGTGGGATGCTTCTTGTTGTTTGTTTAACGAAACTAGCAAAAAAATAATGTCTATAGGTACAGAGATAAAAGATGTTTTCATTTTTGGGGGATTCCTTTATATTTCCTTTGTACATGTACCAATTTCCATTTTTTTATCTTTAGAATAATTTCTTTGCTGGCAAAATCTCCAGCAGAGCAGTACCTTTTTGGTGTGTAGTATTTGGTTCGTTAGCTATTCAAAATTGATTGCCAGTTTTTTAAATATATATGTACATAACTGGCATAAATACATTCGTCACTTAAGTATATAACCTATCTTCTACTAGTCATAGTCATCATCATCAGTCTTTTATGTAAGTTTTGAATACGCAAAAGTTGATAAAACGAATAAAGCTTTTTTCCCTTCTTAATGTCGTAGGTATGTGTGTATCTAAGATTCAAATGAATAGCTACGTTATTCACTTTTAAAGAACACTTTATAGCAATCTGCCTTTTTACTTTTGAATTCTAAAAAAAGGTCTTTTGAATCTTTTCAATTTTCTTTTGTATTGTTCATAAATTTCTATGTAAAAAGAATATAAAGAAAAGGATATATGAGCATGCATTTTGCATACATTATTTTAATATTATTAGATATACACATACCTACACACATTACTTTATATTTAATGAAGTTCTACATAAAAAAGAGTTTTACTGCATAAAATAATGCTAGGAAGTAGTGCATTGCAGTGTGGTGACTTGAAAAGATCGATTACCCTTTCTATATTACTTTCATTAAGAAGTTATGAACACTCACTTGAGCCATGACTAATTTTACACACACACACACATACAAAAAAATGCCTTTTTCATTAGCAAAAGTGAACTACTTAAAAAGACTGCTTCAACAAATTTTCGCTCATATACACTCCCATATATAGACTAACAATATTAATACAAGTACCTACCTCTCCACTCTCATTAAGCCTCTTAGCTTGTCCATATCAGAAAATAAGACCCAATGTTAAATGCACACTATGAGCAATTTTCTCTAATGGGTAGACATACAATGTGGATAGAGAACATATAAATTTTTACTTTACAATAATAATTGTGTGTTGTATGTGAAATGCATATTATAAGATATACGATGACTGCTTATAATTTTATATTAGTACTAAAAAGTAGAGTAATATGGGAATTATATGGAGATTTTTTTTGTTAGTTTTTAAGTTTATGTTTAAAAAAAGAAGGTAATTGTAAATGAATGAGGTTACATATTATACAGAAATAATATATGGTATAATAAAAATGCTATACTGTATGAATGATTCAATGTTGTTGGCCTTTTTTTTATAACGGAAAGGGAATAAAGGGAGAGAAAAACAGTAAAAAAATAAGAGGAAATGAAATGAAAAAAGAATCACGTTAGCTACACACTCTCACTTTTGTATCCAGATTGGAAGTTTTAGCTAACTCCGTGTGTATACCTACACAGTATGCTTTTTACTTAACATTCTACATACATTTACATTACATATATTTTTTTTCTTCAAGTTGGACTGCCTTTAGTTTTGACTGTTTCCGCTGGAAAAATCTTGTGGCGTGCATATACCTACTTACATTACGTGTTTAGTGTATACCTACCTACACGTAGTATACTAACCAAAGTAAAAAAATACTTTTTTTTGGAATATAATATATATTTTTATCCTACTTTAACTTATTTTATTCATTCTTTTTTGTCTTTACTCCCTCTCATTCTCTTTTTCTTGCCAAGCTATCACACAGTCTCATTTTTTATCTCACGCAAGAAAGTAAGAAATCATGGCAAGACTAATAAGAATGCATTCTTATAAAAATAAAACTTTCACTATTCTACAACTACAACAGTTTTTTTCTTCTTTTTCTTCTGGAAGTGGATGTCTTAGGTGCTTATATATAATATGTAAACATAGCATACCACTGCAGGATATTCACCCGCCATATATTATCTTTATACTAAGAAAAGTAGAAGAGAGAGAGAGATGTTTGGTGGCGGTGCTGGTATTTTGGATAAAAGAAAGAGAGAGAGAGAGAGAGAAAGTAACGAAATAAGAATAAAAGAAAAGTTTCTTCTAAATTTAATCAGAATACAGTTTTTACACAAGTAGTGATAATTGATGGGATGGTTGGAAGGAATGTAAAAATAAAATAAAAGTAAAGAGAGAGAAGGGTAGTTACTTATTTGGTTTGAAGGTAGAGAAAAAATTTCTAATTCTTACTCACATCAGCTCATCGTTTTTTTCATCTATTCTTCTTTTTTTCCTTCTGTTTCACACGGGATAAAATAAAACAAAAGTTTCATTTTGCATGCATATAATGAACCAAACACTACACTAAGGAGTTTGATGGAGCTATGAAAGAAAAGAAAAAATCTCCTTGTTCCTCCGTTTCTGCTTTAAGGAAAACACCCGGAAGTAAGGGAAAGTGAAAGCTGACTTTTTGAAGGTGATTCCGAGAAGAAAAATAATATCGTGTCTGGGAGTTTTTCAAATCATTATTCTAGAGACATTCACACATATTATTATATTGTTATATATAGAGATACATATATATTTTTTCATCAGGTATCTATATGAAAAGTTTTTTTTTGTGTAATAGGCTTTCGGGTTTTTTTCTACAAAATTTATTTCGTGTATGAGGTTCTTGATTAGCTACTAGCAACTGCGTTTACTAAATCAGAAGACTGGTTTGTAGCAAAAAGAATAAGTGTTGGTGTTGGTATGATGGTTACTCACGTTACTCAAGTTAACCAGAAAGTATATGATGCATTTCTTATGGAATAATAGATGGGTAATATATATGGTATATGCATGTGTATATATGCTTGACAGTGTATTTTTGTTGGATTTTTTTACAGGGAAAGGAAAAGCAAACTTGGCGGAAGACGGAGGCTCTTTGCCTGTTCTCTGATCAGTTGGTTGTCAAAATAAATAAAAACCTTTTCCCACGCAGAAAGGAGAAGGAAGTTTAATATTTACCCTGAACTCCTAGAAACGTGTGGGGAGAAATGAAAGGAAGAGCCAGTCCTGTGATTACAGTGACAGCAGTAGGAGCAGCAACCACTCTGGTGGCAATATGCTTGCTGATTTCCAGCGTGTCTTGTGGCAAGGTAAGTGCAAGCAGCAAGCCAATTTTTACAATTTCATTTTATAGAATACTTCAATGCATTTAAATTACATCTTGATGAAGGGCTGATGATATAAAAAGCAGAACATGGACGCACGGAAAAGATATCTGTAGACATGAATGGATCATTCGGTTGATAAAATGTGATACTGTTAAGAGGGAAAATGATGTGATGATGGTGGCATGATGACGATCCTGATAAGATTCAAGTCAACCAGATCGGAACACGTAAACGAATAAAAGGAAATGTACTGTGTATGCTTGAGTAGCTTTACTACAAAATGCGTTAGTTATGATTGGGTGTATGAGTGGTTTTTTAAAACGCAATACGCAATTTCTCTCTCTGGTCATGCTTGTAAACATGATAAGCTAAACGTGAAGTGTGGTTAAAGCCTGAGCATCATGTAGGGGAACTGCATCCAGTTATCTGAATCTAAAATTTACACTTTTAGTGGATTTTTACTTGTAAAAAAACGATTACACTACGACGCCCTACTAATTGGTAGTATTATAACCTTTGCCTTAAACTTTTCTTTTGGCTTTAAACTTAAATTATCGACACAAAATGTGATAGTGTTATACCAGTTCAAGTTAGTGTAAAATTCATGTTATATCATGTTTTTGGGAATTTTTTAAACCTTAAATATGGTGAAAAAGTCGTTTCACTTTATACTCAATCCTTATAATACAACAGATTGAGATTATGGAAGGAAAGCATCGACATTTTGGTTGCGTGTTGAAAAAACGTGTTGTGTATTACTTATTATTATATATCATATATCAATACCTACAGGAAAAATTGGGGAAAGCCATTCTTTATAGATTGCAAACGCTTCACCGAACGCTAACGACATGTCCGCATTTCTCATCACATCTCAGTTACTACTTACTATACATCACAAATGCTACCATGAAGAAAATGACATTTTTGCTTTCAACATGTCAAGTACGTTCTATAATAATCAGCATCATATTGGCCAAAATGTGCTCAATGTCCTAAATACAACTACTTAGTATATCAATCGTATAAGAGAAATCGTCATAAGAAACTGATGAGTACGTACGTAAGATCTTTTAAATATTTTATAACGGCAAAGGAATAAAGTACTCTGTCTTCGTTGTGCTTATTTCAACCCTTCATCTTCATGCATTTACTTATTAGTCTGGCCTGAAGGCCTTCTGGCATTTGCAAATGATTGGTTCAAGCATTACAGGTAGGAAGATTCCTTCTAGTTCTCTAAATATTCTGTCGTGCTAATGATGTCACAAATTGTGACTCACAATATAAATCATACTACAGCAGAAGTAGTGATCCTGTGTCATATGTACATGACCATTTATGATGTAATAATTTTAATCCAAAATTTAATAAAAACAAGAATGTATAAAAGTGTATTTGGCAAAATTCTAAACCCAACCACTCCAACAGTATTACTATTACTTGTTACATGTTAGATCATTATACAATAAACAATCTAAAACATTTAACATTTTAATACCTTAAATATAATATGTAAGTACTTATTTGTTTGCACAGTCTGTGTATAGGTACCATACATCAATACATAATACATATGCTATACCTTTACTGAGTTATAAGTAAACGGGAATCGTTGACTGTTAGAGTACATCCAATTTAAGAACATCGTTTCATACCGGTCTACCACTCTTCCTGATTGCTTATGTGTTCATTTTTAGGGTTATTAGAACATTCGGCCCGTGTCAGTTAAATGCATTATTATCTTTTGCATCAGCAAAAAACCCTTTATTTTTCCTGTCATATTTACGAGTTGCTCCGAGTACGTATGTATGTATAATATATGGTAGATGTATGCTGCTCTTTACTGCTGTTGTTACCGTTAGTTTTTTTGGTAATGCCGTTTGTTGCAATATGGGTTTATATAAACTGAATGATGAAACACGGAAAATCCCATTATCGTGCATTATTCAGACTTCGTTGTCAGCCACATTACATCATGGCACGCTATAATATAATATAATAACTAAGAACACTCAATCTATTTTTTCTCATATATCTCTTGTTACTTTCATTTATTCCTTCTGCCACCATCACTCTAACTTGATGAAAAATGAAGAGCCTATATTTTTGTGTGAGGAAGAAAAGATTTTATTTTTTGACAACGGATGTATAAAATGTCGGAGAGAAGCGCAAAAAAGGTGTAAGGCGTATAATTCTTTTGGTACTAATAGCTTTTTACCTTATTATTCGGAAGCGTCTCATTATATATTATTATGCTGACTTTATGCTGCTGATGATGATTATGATGTTTTCTTATATATCTAACTGCTGCTGTATGTCTATATGGTTTCAATTTTTAAGGAGTTATATCACTACTTCTATCATATGTACATATTGCAGCATCCTATTTCTGTAGAGCATTATAGAAGAAGTAGTGTACATAATATATCACATGGTTATATTACTTATATATGACCCGGAATAACAGGAAGGCTCAGGTGGTGGTGGTGGAATCAGCAGCAATAGCGTTAACCTTCCTCCGCATAAACACAAAATCTTTCTTTTGTGTGTACTGTAAACTACCTCATTATGTGCATTGCACGGTAAGCTTTTTTTCGCTGAACAAGTCACTTCCTGACTCAAGCTTGGATGATGATGGTGATGATGATGATCTTTTCGGTATGTCTATTGGAGCTTCCATCTCTTTCTCTCTTATTGCCAGCTTTTGAGTATTTATCTCTCCCCTCGTCTTTTGCACACTCTCATTTTCTTAAAGAAAAGAAGCAACCGTATTGCTTCACTCCTCTCTTTACTCATTCATACAAAAGAAGAAGAAAAATAGAAAAGGGAACCAGCAGCAGCAGAAAAAGGAAAGAAAAAAGGAAGGAATGAAGGAATAACGTATATAGTACTCCTAAAAGCATTTTTCTTCTCTTTTCTTCTTTTTTTAGCCCCTTTGTCCTAGCCCGCTTTTCCCTCTTTTATTCGTGTGCCATGATCATCCTATCCTCATCATCAACAGAAGTGCAGTAGCATGAGTAGTAGCATGAATCGTCCTCCTATATCCATTTCAATATACTTTGGGCAGCAAGTGTGGGAATTAGATAGAGTAATTGAACGGTGTCCCTGAATACTGATGACTCAATCAAGCCCATTCCATTTTCATTTGCCCACCTTTTTACACTGCATTCATGACCGCCTGCCATCTTTCTTCGG
>JAHZNC010004667.1:0-18073 GCA_027744095.1 Zhuqinia jingwanae | reverse complement strand
TTATTTATTATTAAAAGAAGTCTGCACGAAAAGTTTAGCATTTCATTACTACTATGGAAATCCCTTTCTGGCTCTTGTTGATAGACGCACATGTGCATTTGTACATGGTAACATTCATTCATCCTACTCAAATTACAAAAACACTTGATTTAGATCACAAAGAACCGCGATTTAATGACCTAACTGATCACTGAATTCTCGATAGTTTTATAAATAAAATGAGCGGCGTGTGAATATACAATATTTCTTACGCTCTTAGAAATAATGATATTAGTAGACATTTTAATACCAATAATGTGTATAATATGTTTGATTGTGTAATATGACATTTTGGTCAACAAAACGAGATTGGTCGATTTTCCACATTTTTGTAGTAATGAACAGATTGGTAGTAGAGACACATTGTTGCAGGGGAAGAGTTGTCCGTGATGGAATGCGTGTTTTCTCAAAATTTATGATTTTCCATTTATTTAATTTTGGAGTAAAGAGTGACGTATGTACATGTTTCTCTGTATACCATATTTTTCAGGTAGCCCTTTTCAGCAAGTTAATCGCCAAAATGATGACCATGCATTCCATTCTTCCATCATTCCATTGCAAAACATGAGCATACACAGAAATATCGGCAGTACCAGCTTCAAAAAGATGATGATAATGATGACGATGATCGTGTACCGGATTTAAATTCCTTTCATTTTTCCCAATTATTCTAATATTTATGCGAAAAGGGTAGTATAAGCAGTATACATAATACTGTACATCTGAAATTTTGTAGGATGATGGTCAGGTGCTGAGTTTATTTGCACATTCCATGATATTATGATGATGATGATGATTCCTATAATCTTTACGTGCCTCTTTAATATACTTGATCATTATAATTACATGTACAAAAGTATACAAAGTAGTTGTTTTAGTGGTGAAGAAGTGGTAGTTGGTGAGAAGAAGAAGACGGGGAAATACCAAAGTTAGATAGTAGTAATAATAATAATAATAATAATAATGTACACGTTGTGCTGTACAGGATCGTCAAACAAATCAACATTTAGAAATATATATGGTTATTGCCACTTGTTTCTTTTCATCTATCAAGCAAACATCCTTGTGTGAATAACATTCATATTGTTCATTTTCAAGTTTTAAAATTCTGACATGCTGTGTGTGTAAATGAAAGTGAACATTTTTTTGGTTTTCTGACCAAAAAAAAAACAAGTTAATATCTCTTGTGTTGCAGGGATACTTATAATAATGTTATGTAAGTAGATGTACAGAGAGAGAGAGATACAATGTATCCTGAATAGATGGATATCACACTGCTATCTATAAATTATATTATTATATACATAAGATGTTGACGGTGATTGATAACCAATTCACCATCAAAAAACCTTAATGGAAAAATGTTTAAAACATTTAAGAAAAAATTAAAGTTTGTTACGTGTGTGGTAAGCGAATTGTGTGTGAAAGTGGTAGTTTAGCAGAAAATCTATTTGGAAATTTGAACTTCAAAATATAATCATATACAGTACTAATATTTTTGACAAATGGGGATTTTGAATATGGTGACGATAGGCAGATGCTCCTGTGAGGATGAGTGTACAGAAGAGCTTTTAACTTAAAAATAAAATAAAAAGACCCTTGCACCCCGTCCTTCTGGTTTTTTATTATGACAAGTTTGAAAATTTGTTTGAAAAAAAATATAATCTTTTTCACAAGAAAATTTGATACGGGAAATGATTTGGTTGGCATAGCCAAAGTGCTCTTAATTGAGATGTCCAAACAAAATTTGATGTCCCATAGGTAGACTGATAAACGACAGTTTTAGTAAAGAAAAGTGGTATTCAAGTAACTCATATTACTTAAAAACCCATTTGAAAATTAGGTACATAATATACAACAAAAAAATTATTATTGAATTTCTTCACATTTTAGATTTTTTCTTCTTCTCTTACTCATTTCTTCCAACAAATATTTTATAAGGACACGCGGAACGATAAAATTATAATAATATACTTATAAAATGTTTTCCTGTTGAGTAAAATACATAATAAAAAAAAGTAAAGAGATTTGTATCACAAACATGAATTTCCACCCTTTCACATCATCAGCCCATATATGCAAAGAAACTAACTTAATTTTCAGAAGAAAAAATACGAAAAAAACATACAACTTATGTACTATGTTTTATTAACTTTTTCCCAGGGCATTCAACACCCATTTACTATATCTACATATTTCATCATCGTCATAAAGCTTTTAAGAAGTAAGATCACAACAGAAATAAGCTTCAAGCCCAATCTTCTTCTTCATCGTGTTTTTTAGTATCTTTTTAAAGGGGATAGAAAGAAACAGATTTAAAAAGATATATGCCTTTTCCAGCCCATAGTCTTCATCATCCCAAAGATATCCAGATATGGCATCTGATAAAAAAAGTATATCTGAAGAAAGGCATTTGATTTTTTTTTATTCTGCTTGTTCGTCCTCTCTCTCTCTCTCTCATCTAAAAAATCTCCTTTGCTTCCTCATTCCCGTTTTTACCATCTTTATTTTTTTATCCAAAATAAAAAAATGCGCTCTTTTCTCCTTACATAGACTCGTGTATGATGTAAGTATGTATGATGTTTATGAGCTTGGCCTTGTGTACCACTCAAGATTCTTGAAAGAAATTCTACAAGATTTAAAATGCACATAAATTTGGTGCGATTATCAGCAATGATAATGGAAAAAGCTGCGTGTGTATTATATGCATGTGTGTACAACGCAATAATAAGGAGAGAAACATGAGACAATATGCTTCCTTACAGATTCCCATATAGTCCCCAGATTCTTGTTCTTGTTCATTTTATTTCACCATCTTAAGAAAGATACAGGAAGACTTGATGACAATTTTTTGTTCCTAGTTTTATTGTGATTATGAGGACATATGAACTTTTCTGGATTGACATTGAAGAACAAAAAAAGTAAAACTTGATATGGCTTAAATCACATCCTTTCATTTCTCTTGTTTAAGTAAAAATTCAAATGAAACTTGAGATATAAAAAAGGGTTCTTAAATATCCAGCAAGAACTATGTGTTCGTACATAAAGAGTATCAAAAAAAGAAATTATTGTCAAAGATGGTTTTTTGTATAATAATGTGTGTTTGTGCACCTATTCCAAACAGAGACAAATCATTTCATTCAATTCATTCATTTAAAAGAGCAAAATGAGAAAAGGGTTAAATTATGTTTCCAACCATATTCTCACGGTATGTTTCCTATAGAGTGTTTCTTTTGTCTTTTGCCATGAGCTTTTAACACAACTCTCGACAATATTGATTTCAAAATTAAAAAATTAGACGCCAAAAGTTTTTTAAATGCATTTTAACTAATCCTCCGTTAAAAAATTCAACGTTAAAAGTAAAGGAGAAAGTAAAAAAATTCTTAAATTTACGAATAGAGTCAATCAGAAATTATATAAAATAGCATTGTAAAGGTTAGCCAAGCAATTGAGTGAATAAAGGAAGACGCACTACAACCTGTTGATTGCCAAAGCAACGCCATTAAGCGTTATACCTTTGAAGTTTTATCGGAAATGTAAGATTCTGCCACTAGATGCTGACTGATATGGAATCATTGTGGTACAGAATATCTTGCATACGATAAGGTGAGGGGATGAAGTTGAAGAAATAGCTTGGCAAGCTAGACAAGATCCAGGTAAGATTCTTGACTTCACATTATTATAGCTATTAGCTATATATGAAGACCGGTTTGGGATGAACCCCCTTGTCTTTGTTGAGTGGTTGAAGTGTCGGTTTGGTCATCTCTCGCACCACCTGTGTGCATGTTGGTGAAACAGTCTCAACAATCAGCTCAGGTATAATATATGCAGCAACAAAGGCCAGGTGAACAGCAGAGAGAGAGACACACAGTTTTATTACCTGTACGTGTCCATTCTGATGTTAGTTCAGGATACTTTTGTAGATGACGCTTGTTTGCCTACATGCTTTCACTCCCACACACCACAAAGGAAAAGCATCATCGCTCATCATGATATTTTATGATTTTTCTACTATGCTGGTATGCACGTATAATATGAACCTTTATAGCTGCGTGTTGTTATGCATGAACCTATATAAGCAAAGTGCAAAACACGTGCTTTCTATCGAATTTGCTTTAATTCATGTAATCATGAAGAGTGGAGTTACACCCAATTAAAATGTTATTCAGTGATCTAGCATGCTCTATCATTAGATTCGCTGCAATATAAAAAGTTGCTCACTGTAATAATAATCTAACATTCTGCATTACACGCACTCATTTACATCTCTGTATGCGCTGATATCTTTAAAACTGTATACTTATGCATGTCTTTTAACTTCTTCTACTTCTCATGGTTTTATGAGTTATGTGTGGAAAGGAAAACAAAAAAAAACAGGACCACAGCAAAATGCTATCATTATCTTCATAGCATCATCATCATCATCTATAAGATGAGCTTGTGGTCTTTTGGTCTTAGTTACGAGTTTTCCAATTTTATAGGGACAATGAAAACAATCGGCAGAGTAACGCGGTTTAGGGAATATCTCTATATATTTAACTTTATCTGCAAACAGAGTAAAAGGGGGATTTATAGCGCAGCAGAAAGGGATTATTATTTAGCAGCGAGATGGGAATCAGAGAATATATTATACAAAAGCAGCGTGGTAGTGAAGGAGTAAAATCTTTAAACAACAAAAGAATAACAAAAAGAGCTACAACGCCAACATTTTTACTTCACATCTCTTGTCTTTTGATTTGACGTGTTTTACTGCATGTTGAAATGCTGTACTGTTCATTCCAGCAATAATACATCATTCTCCTCAGAATGAGTTTACTTTACCAATGCATATATTACTATACGCACACTACCAACATCTCCCTCCCAATCTTCTCCTTTTTCATCTTTATCGTTCCTATTTTAAACATTATTATTATTGTGCTTTTGTGCTCCTGAAAAAATATACAATGAGAGGCATTATCATAGAGCGCACATATATAGAACATACCACGACCACATAATGTTGCATGCTAATAACATGAATCACACCAAATGCCTCTCATTTCGTTCTGCTTGTACACAGTACATAAGTTATATATTTTTATTCTCTTCTGTTGCCTCAACAATGTTATTACGACGACGACGCGACAGTTTAAAAAAAAATCAGTAAAAAAGGAAAGAGAAAAAAGTTACATGGTTGGAAAATAGATGCAAAGAGAGGAGAGAAGTGGAAAAAGTAAAGAAAAATTTCAAATTTTGCTCGGTCACGCTGTACTTAAAATAAAGCTAACAATACGAAAAGAAGAAAAAAAAAATACACGGTAGTGTGTAGTAGCGTTTGCTGGAAGCAATAATTTGTTCTCTTTGAAAAATCGACGTCTATTTGAAATGCATACAGATGCAGATAAAACTACAAAAGATGAATGTGCATTCTATCGGAGATTTTTAAAAGTCACTTTTAAACTTAAGTGCTTATGTAGTATTTGTTGTACATTTTATTTAAATAACGAGACATTTTCGTTATACCATTGTGCATAGAGCTACGCACGCATGTATGCACATTCTTAAACATTCAACATTCGAATTTTTTGAATAGCTTAACTTTTAACTAGACAGAAATGGATATCACATCTATCTGACGCGACATTTGAACAAATGAACAAGAAATGCACTTGAGGAAGAAAGAATGGCTAATTTAAAATGGCAGGGCACGCATAAAAAAATGTTATAAATAATAACAAGAATAAAAAGTATTCTGTGAAAAATCTGCATCCCAATCAATCATACAATATGAGTATCAGGACTGACAAGCCATTATCATCAGAAACGACACAATAACGGAAAAAATCACCACAAAAATTCACAGCCCAACCACATGTACAAAAAATAATAATCTAGAAAACAATTTGTTATTATTGTTATTATGGGGATGTGGAAAAAAAATGAGGAGAAACCAATACCGCTTTTTATTGCATTTTTTTTCTTGAAAAAATTTAAAAAATGCAAGTAGGTACATAGTGCATATGTATATGTAGGTATAATTAGTAGATTTTTTTTGTGCGATGAAGATATGAAATATATAAGTCAAAAGAAGAAAGGAAAAAAAAGATCATGGGAGCAAAACAATTAGCAATGTTTTGTTGATATGAAATGTACAATACTGCAAAATTTTATGTAGTAGTACATATATATTTTTTTCAGTAAAGTTGTTCTACTATTCTCCTACGGGAAACGAGACTAATCTCCTTTCCCAACAAAAAAAACAGCAATTCTCTCTCGGTTTTTGCTTGATTTGGTAAGAAAAAGAAATCAAATCAGGTTGTTGTTGTTGTTTTTCTTGATGCTGCTACATTATATCATCATCACACGGCGATTGATGATGATAATATATTTTGTGTGTGTGCCTGTTGTAAAAATAGTAGTGTGTATTCTGGTGTGTGGGAAAGTTCCCGTGGCACAACTTTTTCTACTTGTTAGTATACCAAGTAGGTATATTATAAACCATGAGCTTTACACTCACAAGATTTCTTTTTAGGTGGGTAATCATAAAATAGCAGTAATATATAAATATAGCAGGGCATTATATTACCCTGGTATATATAAATGTTTGCAATAACGTTTACATATATGTATGTACATATTATATATTTTTTATTCGTATCTAAAAGATATGGACATTGAACTGCGAAAAACCTTTGCAAGAAATTATATATTATTTATGAACAAAATATATATAAAATATGTATACCTACATTGCATGCGTGCAGCATGATTGAGTGCAATTTTTATGTGTACATTATTATGTAACTCTTTATATGCCTACTATATGCTTCACATGACAAGATTGTAGGTATACAACAACCAACAAAACAGATACTTTTACACATTCATGGAATTCCACTTAACTTATTATGTTGATTACGTCAAAGGATACGTCGGCAGGCAGAGGGAATTTAGTTTGAAGGAAAAACAATGGGAATCACAACTGCCGTGTGACTGTCGTGTGTGTGTGTGCATATATATAGTGTACAGTAAATAGGTATACATATGATTTAAATGGATATCTACACGACGGCGACAATCCCGGCGTTCCGCTCCCACCTTCAAGTCAACAGGAATTCCTTTCTTCATCATCATCATCACTGATGTGCCATTTAAATCATCGCCATAATGATTATTACTACTGGCTCACACTAGATAGGTATATAAATATAATAAAAATCGCGATATATATGTTATCTTCCTTTTTAGTATTCAGTAGAGTGATACATGGATCAAGTGGGATCATGTGATCAACTAAAAAGTATACATATTTATGCAGGCATAATATATAAACGTAGAATATACAACGATTATAGGTAAACTGTATGAAGAAAACGATACAGTTCCTCTTGGTTTGGTTAATTTCTCACGAGAACCATAATGTGTTTCTTCAGTCTTTTCTCACCATTTCAACAAGAACATTATACAATGTTGCTCCTGCTGATGCTGCTGCTGCTGTCCACAATCTACATCAGTATAATATTTTTTTAATCTTTATCATAACATCATCATGAATCATGGATATTATGTACATACACAAAACATTGTAGTCTTGCTTTTTTTGCCTAGAAAGATAAGTTTTTTTATCATCAATTTGAGTCATATTAATTCATCATAATCCTGTAGGTACACAAACGGCTGGAGGCTGCCATTCCTTTAACTCCTGAATCCATATAATGTAAATATGCTGCATTTTGAAGTCAAACAATATTTTTATTTACTAAATTTTAACAGTTTACCACAGAAGATTGCTACATGTATTGCAATATCACTCAGCCACAGTATCGTTATTCCAAAGGGAGCTATAAAAGATGTCAGTTGTAATGTATCAATGTATTTTCCTTGGAATGGGTTAAAAATTAAGAATGCCAAATTAGATTTTATGGGAACCTTTCCTGGAACAACAAGTAAGTAAATTATATATGACACAGTAAATGCAGTAGCACACTGGCCGACACAAATACAATTGTCTAAAATGATATGGTATTATTATGTAGTGCATTAATATATATCTAATTTAAGCTTTGCAGCCAACATGATTCCATTAATCGTCATCAACTTCATATGTCATTTCGTCAACTTCCCAATTTGAGCAATCCTTTTCTCTCCATCATCCCTTAAAACACTTCATTTAATAATTCCAGAGAGAGAGACCGATTATTCCATTTTCTTCATTCTTCTCGCTCAACAACAAAATCATCTCTACAACACACATTCACCAACAACAACCCCATACCCCATTGCTTAAAATTGCGTGGTCGTTGGTGGTGTGTTCATTATTGTAAAGTTTCCAAGAGGGAAGAAAACTGTAGTGATTCTGATGACTGTCATGTCATATTCAAGTCATGATGATGATGATGAAGAAGAAATGAAGAGAAGGGTGTGAATGTGCTTTGAAATTGAAAGCATTTATGTAACCACAGGGTGCCACCACCACCACCACCAGTCATCATCAGCAAAAAAAGTAAAGCATAATATTTAAGCATGCGTGTGCTACATTACTGCATATTATTATTATTTTATTTTCAACAAAACATTATTGAATGAAATTAGTGTATTGAGCTGACACAATTATTAAGAACGTGACAACCGACAGCTACTAGCTTAATGATGTGGATGTCTCTTTAAAAATCCAATTTACCAGCATAACTCTTTACTCAGCTCCATTCCACCAACTAGTAATTCTTATAATAATGGCGCGGTGGCCTCCAGGGTCTTTCTGCCGTACTTTTTTTTTAAATGTCGATGACGTTAGTTAGGCTTTTAAAAAAGCGACATGTGAAGTTGGGAAAATGTGAATACTAATCTGCGACCATAAGCATGAGAATTCAACCTTTCATGCATTTTCTCGGCTGATATAATGGGATTAAATTATGCGCATTCATACACCCAATATACCTTATGCATAATAAAAATAATAAATAATAATAACTTGTTGAATTTCATCGCCACACTGCAACACACAAACAGGCATACATATTAACAAACACACACAACTCCAAATTTTCAATCTCTTGTGATGTGATTCCTCCATGCATGAATAACGTCTCATTATTATCATCCTTACTGGTGCTTGTAATTATACGCTACTAAAAAAATGCTCATGATTCATAATATTTTAATGCTGGCTGGTTGGTTAAAGAGAGTAAAGTAGAAAGAGTTGCAGAGAGAGAGAGAGAGAGTTGTTATGTCGTTGGCTGTTATATTTATATTAATTATAAACTGACACAACTGGAACGACTTTACTTAAAGTAGGAGTTTACTGGTGGCGGCGATAGTGGTGAATTGTGAATGGGTTTCATTATTGTCGACTCTCGTCGAGCCTCAAAGTCTGTTATTAAAGGCAATGTAATATGTAAATGCAACTCTTTTTTTTAGCTGAGTACAAAAACTGTATCACTTCTTGTTGAAGCACTTGATTTAAAACATATACCTACATTACATGCACATACTATATAGCTATCTTCATGTGCTGTGGGTGTAAAAAAGTAAGACTTTGACTTAAAAAAGGTTTAAAAAAATCAGAACCACTATTTTGAGCCATGTTATAAATATTTTGAATAATCGATAAGGGAGCTTTATACCAATCAACAAGAGAATGCAATAATTATTTTGCGTATTAAAAACTTTCAGCTATATTTACATATTAGATCAATAAGCTTTTTTTACTACAAAAGCTTATTGGTATGCAGTGTGTTTATTAGCAGTCATGGTCTCACACCATAACGGTCACAAAAAAACTCAAAAGCTTAATCGAATTGAAACTGGATTTAAGATCATAGCCATTGATTTTCATTTTTATTTATTATTTTTATTTTCAATGATAAATTGTCTATCAAAGTGAGGAATGAAAGCAATAAGTGATTTTTGCAGTATTACTATCTGACAAGAGAGATTGAGATTTAGACTACCTGAAAATGTAATTTATGCACACCTACTACAACACTATATACACCGACGACGCCTCGGAGGAATGACACTTTTTGAGAGTTGAGTGCTAAAAAACTTGTTTGCAAAATTTTTATACTTTTATTGGGCACTTTTCCAGTAATAACTAATAACATTACGTACAATTGACAAGTGGATATAAATCCCTTAAGTAGTCAATTTTTGGCACGATTTCCACACGTTCAGCTCAGCTATCGATCATCTTTCTTATGCGTGCATAAATACACACAAACCCATGTAATACCTACACACTCAAACAAACCTGCTGAATGCTTTGATTGAACGAGTAGTAAAAATCGTTGTTGTTTTTTCCATTTTTATTACACAGGCATCAAGAACATGTTTGTATTTTAAGCAACAGACATTTCCTTTAATAATCATCGCTTGCAACCTGACGCTCAACTTTGAGTCGGACTGAAACTGGTACTCTCTCTCTCTCTGAAAAGCTTTCAAAAAAATGAAAATAAGGAATATTGCTTCAAAAATCGTTTAGATTTCGTATTTCTTTTGCTCTTGTCGTATTGTTTTAAGATGAATCAAGCTTATTTTATGTATGTATGCATGCAGACCAAAATATGGTGCAAAGTGTTTCAAAAGGAAGCTGGAGAATTGCTGCGAAGAATTTTTTTATAGATGATGTTAAAAGATGCATGTACATACTCGTGACTGTTGGTATTGTTTTATCATGCGCTACTGCTTTTGTTTCAACAATCTTATTTTTTTGGGCAACACACACAGCATATAAAATTTAATTAGACCAGCCAAATAAATATTTTAAACATGTATATATCTTATTACGTAACCTGCTGACTTGTGTCAGCATAGTAGTCAGTAAGGCCAACTGCCAGAAAGTGAGTACAGCAATAATTTTTATCTTTTCTTTGCCTTCCAGCACTAGCACCGGTGTTTTCACTTCTTCAAGGTAAAGACTTCCGGTTATAGTTTTGTTTTAAAGAAATATGCAGTCACGTAAAACTTCATGCCTAAAAAATTTCCTTAAGACGTTTTCCTTAAAGTGTGTGAAGTACCTTGCGGCTGGGTTTGGTAACATGTTTTTCGTGCAGGGGTATTGATGTAATCGTTACCCTTTTCCTTAAGTTTCCACTTAATTGGCTGCTATCTGCAAAGTGCAAACACACACATGCAGACAAACTTTTTTTGCTGGAAAATTGTTTTTATTTTCTGGATACATGCTAGCCGTAACGAACAAGCCAATGAAGCTGTAAGTTCAGTTTGTGTTTTCAGATGACTGGTCAAATAATATGTTATTAATAAACTCATATTAGGGCTTTCTGGATATTTTCCTTCAGCTGGACCCAACCCGACATGGCTTTAAAAAAAAGTATTTTTGGTTCTCATGACCTCAATATGGAAAGATAAACCTAGACTTGATATGGGTATTCCATTTGTGTATCTATATATCAAAATATATTGACTGGAAAGGCTTCCTATTTCTTCATCCCGACCTTTTCTACCAGTGCACTTGACCATCTGTTCTCAAAAATACTGCGAGTTTCGGCGTGAGAATTTTTAAAATTTATATGTACTTAATTTTAGTTCAGTTCAAAGAAGTAACATTGCCTGATCCCAAAAAAAGTTCAAAAGTGAACATTTCGTGTATTTCTTTCCATGCATCCAGCAGCAGTTAAGAAGATTTGGGTGGGTGGGATAGTGGGATTGATGTTTCAGCAAGTCAACGGACATCATAAAAAATATCTTTTTGTTGGTTATATATTTTCCAGGCACGAATATTTATATCATTTTTTAATAATACTTTTATAAATGCATACAAAAATTAATGGAATGTCAATATAAAATGCATTAAATAATTATAATTTATATTCATGTATCGTCATTCCACGCATTTACAAATGTACCTATGTATAAATTGACATTGAGAAAATCTATCCCAGTCTTCTTTGACTTTATCAACGCCACTGGAGAAGTTAAGATTTACATTTTAATCATTTCAATTCATATAATCACTTACTACCGAAAAAAGAAACCGGTCGCACCGGAAGTTCATGTTTAGGTATAAGATGTATATCCATTGTTAGTGGACATATTATATACTAAAGTACGTTATATAACATAAGGGATCATCATACTTTTTCATGTTCAAAAAAAATTCCTTATTGATACAATCCTGGGAAGAACTCATGCATGAAATAGTCATCTCATTCAAATAATCGTCTGTCTTTTTTTCATGCAGCAAGTCCAACCATCTAAAAGATTACTTTTGAATTGTAAGTTTCATTCAAGAGAGGATCTTTCTAATTTTCAAGCTGTAATGCATGTAAATCCTTGCCTCTGGCACAATATTTTTTGTTTCATTTGTAATAATAATTCTTCGTCTCGTAGCCGGCTGGCTTAATGAGATATTGATGATGATGAGATCATGTCATTTTCTGTAAGATGGTTTTGGCCCAAAAATTCATCTCTTTTTTGAGGAATGATGATGATGATTCATATCTGATCGTGATATTCGTTTTTCTGTAGCTGGGGAAAAATGTTAGAAAAACATTGGATGAGTGTAAAACGCACATGTGAGCTGTTGAAAAGGGAGAGATATATAAGTTATTACAAAATCACACGATATAAATAAATTTTCTGAAAGATTTTTTTTTTCGGCAGCATTTGTGGTCACGTATAGTAGATAAATGTTTAATTAGCTCTGCTTAAATGCGTTTACAAACGCTATCTTGAAAGGACAAAAGGAATTTGCACCTTGCTATCTTTATGGGCATTTATGTGGAAGACGATTATGAACACATGGCACCTGTTAAAGCTGTAGTACACATTCGTGGGTAAAGATATTGACCGGAAATGAGAAAAAACTGGTTTCAAGGCTTCTTTGTTCCTTCGTAGAAGTATGCATATAGGTACATACTTTATTGTATATAAAAAATTCTCACACTTTTTTTGTCTCGCAACGTTTGTTCTAAAGTACGGTTGTATAAATGGCCTTCTCGGGATAATTCCCAGATTATGCGAAACCAAGTTTCAAGTACAAAAGTGAGAAAGGTTATCTCAATTTTTTGGGTTGATCCCATGCATCCAAGTATGTCGTATTTTTTTGCAAATCGTAATTGCAATTTCGTTGTAAAAGTAAATAAATAGGTGCATAATATGTACATATTTGTGGGCGTGGGGTAATCCAGGAAATAGAAAATTTCTTCTAGTTAATCAAATGGTGTAATAATTTTTTATGCTGAAAATCACCAGCAGAGAATTTAAGAATATTTTTCTGGATAGAATACACTAGAAACTGACGGCAGATTACTGTAATCTACACCCAAATTACTTTTACAGATTCGTAATGTTTATATTATGTCAATACATTGTCAGTTTGAATGAGTGCCCACAAATCATATCTCTTAATTTTTTTCCATATTTTCAATACTCGGAAATATTCACAGGAAGAAATTATTCGAGCATTACTCATACCTCAACTGCTGTAAGTGCAACAGTTATGGAGCAAACGACCACTAACAAAATTATGATGACATGATTTCAAAAGAATTTCATTTCCAGAGAGAATGTTCCCAGTTCAGAAAGTTCACTCAAAAGATTTGGATGAAGTAACTTGGCATTGGAGCCATTAGCCAGTAAACATTAAATGTCTCATTTAATGGCAGGTAAACAATTTTTTTCCACTGATGACGACGGAGTAATGTCAATGGCAAAAAAAAGTTCATAGGTCTGCATTTAGTGCATGCTATGATTTCTGCTGAATGTCTGCATGTCTCTCATTAATAACATAACCAAAAGAGAATCTTTTGACCATACCAAATAGATCATTACGCAGCGTTAAAGTTTTTTCCTCCCTTTTCTACTCTACCTGCTCAGTCTGCATGTTGGAATGCCATGACATGCTTCAAGGCAAATGAGGATACTTAAAACTCAACTTCTTCAGTAGTCAAATAACAAAAAAATACCAAGAAAAATTGTATTTCATGAGATGTAATACAGGAATACATTAAGGCAAGCAGGGTAAACGCATTAAAACAGAAGAGAACGTCACTTGATGATGATGATGACGACCATTCACTTTGGCCTTCATCAGCTTCAGTTAGGCAACATTTAACACTCAAATGTGAAGTAATGCAACTAAAAGAGAGAAAAAAAATCAGGGAAGATGTAAAAGAAGGTAGAATGTCAAGCTCATTTTTCAAAAAATCACTCAGCCACGAAGACAACCATCCTTGTTTCTTTTACATTTTTCTCTGGACTCCCAGAAAGAAGCACAGCAAAAAAGGGTTTTCAAGTACACAACAAAAATAGTACACAAATTTCTTCTGAGAACGAGCTAAATGGCCTAAAACATCATTTAAGCATTGATATTTTTCTCCCATTTTTAATCCAACTCTATACATTTAAAGTATGAATTAAAAAATTATTTCGAAAGTTTTAAATGATATGGATATTATGGCTAGCAGACCCTCAGCAGTTTATAATTTGTAATATTATTATAGCATTATATATTTTATAGCTTAGCTGACTAATTGTGAGCGAGAAAATGCAATGTAAGCCAAACTACAAGTAATGCATAATAAGAGCACTTACTCGCTAATTTTCTCTTACAATCAACAATTCCCTTACAACCTACATATTATAATAAATAATTACATGATATTATGCAATTGTGCATTATTTGCCCTTTTTGACAATTCCCAAACAATGTGCACATTACATACATGGCTTCCACCATTAGATTGAGCTTTAAACACGGGTGGAGTTTTAATTCTATTTACCATTCCAATGCGCTCCTTAATCGAGAGTAATCAACTCTACTCATCTCATCAGCATCCTATCATTCATCGTCTTCATATATATTTATATATACTTACAAACTTTTACATTATTACAATTTGAAGAATGACTCGTTTGTTATTATATGAGCATATATACTACTACAATATATCCACTACTGCTGCTTGATCTCTGCACTCGATTCTACTATATACCACCACCACCGGTACCATTACAGTTGCACATTCATTTCTGGGAGCATACAAACTTTTTTTTTTGAGCACCAAGCAATTGTGATCTTGATTATGATAAAAACATTATATTCATGCTCACCACCACACCAGTCAAGTCACTCTCAACCGAGATATTATGTTTTTGAAAGAAAAAAAAACCCACAACTCACTGGATTGTATAAACTATATATCTCGAGTAAGAAGTCAGTGCAGTACTCGTGTGTATTTTATAACGAGTAGGTATATACCTAATATATATATTGAAGCATTTAAATGCACACCATGGCACATACACACACGAAAATAAGAAAAAAATACTACGTGAACAAAACAAAGTGCACACAATCTTTAAATTTTTTTGTTATACATTTTAATTTTTTATAATATCATATCACCACAATATATACATCCGAGTTATATGGTTTAATATACATATTATATTATTATTATTATATGATGGGTGCTTTTTTTTCTCTACTGATCATTTAACAATGCAATGTAAGTAGTAACGTGAACAGGGATAGATTCACTACAGAAAATAAAATAATTACAGGGCATTGTCCCCCTAAATAGTTTAATCTAAATATAGTGAAGTCAGAGAGTTAGGCAGAAGTCAAGTCATCATCAGTCATCTTTGTTGTATTTATATAATATGTATTTTTTATGCTGTATGTATATATATATATATGTATTTTATAACCATATATACATTTTATGATTGTTGTACAGAGATGTGGAGATACATAATATAAAATAGTAACAAAACCCAACATCCCAATTTTTATTAGCAGTTTGTTGCACAAGAAGCGCATGTAATGTACTAACAACCCAAAGCAAACCAGCCACGCAGTAGTGTAACATTCCCCGTATTAAAAGTTTAAAAATAATGAAATTATTATTGTTGAAGATGATACGATGATACTAACTCATGGGATGTCAGTGCTCATAAGACCAGCAGAAAATGAGTTGTGGCCGGGCAAATTGCATAAAGTTTTATAGTGGACATGTTGGTTTTTTTTGTGTGTGTATGTGTGTGTGTGTGTGCCACTACATAACTTCAGTTCAAAGAAAAAGAAGAAGGAAAAAAACACAAACTTTTGCACAGACAATAGAACGGCATAATCGCTATATATTATGTGCACATACCTATATAATTTTTTTCCTTTCTGAAAATAGGGTTGCGTGTGCGAGCTTTGGTCGTGTCACTGGTCATTATCTTGTTTCCTGACTCTTATATAGCTTGACTTTGACTTGACTTCACTGTTTACAAGCTTGACAAAGAAAGGCCAAGAAAGAAGAGAAAAAAATATGCAGCATATCTGCTCGCCATCACGTTTAGTTGGGAGCACTTTTTAAAAAATGTTATGAAGATACTACCTGGCGTGGCATAGCATGTTATTTTTTTTTTGCTGAGAGGGAGCAAGAGGAGGAGATAAATTTCTGCTAAAAAGCAATCTTGAGAAGAAGAAGAAAAAAAATTATGAAAGGTGATGGCGATGGTATCAGACGGTGACACTGACACTTTTAAAACATCAATAAGATATAGTATAAATTTGTGTCCTCAAACACCTTTATAGCATTTTTTCAAAATATTTGGTAGCAGCAGGATCTCTGGACCTTGTAAAATATAAGCATAAAACTATTTTGAATTGATTATCCTCATTTATTTGTCTCCGAATGCATTACATAAATACAAGCTTTTAGTGGATGTGGTAGCATGAATATGAATGAATCTTGATCATCGATGGTGGTTGGTTTGAGAGAGCATGGCATCATGTTATTGTGGTAGTGATTCTGCTTTTCCCCTTCTTACTATATTTTTACTATTCAGTTAAAAGAGGTGGAGTACATTTTTATCGTTGGACTGAACACTGAAAAGGATTTTTAACAATGAAATTGGAGCCATCGTTGAGAGTAACTAAAGGGAGGGTGAAGTTAGAAGCAATATAACAGGAATATGTATTTTTTTCGTAAACATCATCTTGAGAGAAAAATGCGTTTTTTCCTTTTCCTATCTCAACAACAAAAGCTTGATTCAATCACAATCAACAATCGATTTCACGCAATTTCTCCAGGTGAATCGGAGAATGAATGCGATGAAGAAAAACATAATAACATTTTATATGTATTTTCTACTTGTGTCAGTATTTTCTACCATCATCACCAACCACCACCTTTCATTGTCAGGTAAAAACGTATGTGCATTGCATTGCAATGAGTTGAATAACAAGAAAAATGGGAAGGATGCACTTTATCTAAATAACCATTTTGGTTTCTTATTCTGGTTGCATGAATGATGATGGCTCATCTTGAAATCTATTCTCAGAAGATATGTATGGATAAATTGTGTACTAGTAGGGAGCTAGCAGCAGGAGCAACATAAAACGGGCTACTGAACCGAATACTAATGAAATCCAGAGTCTGGATTCTATTAGTCAAGTCACTCACGCAGGTAAACAACAATAAAGGATACCTTTTTTATGGCGTGGCCTGTGTTGTGCCTTGGAAAAGTCTACTTTTAAAGTTGACTTGACTTTTGGGGGGAAGGTAGGCGATATTATTGTGTCTCATCTTGCGTCGATCTTCCAAGGAAAACAGTAGCAGCAGAAGGGTCACATACTCATTCTCAAATTCAAATTCTCATCCAGCAGCAGAATAAGAAAACAGTTTCTTATTCTTTCTTAAAAATGAAACAACATTTTACCGCATCATCGTCGTCCTCATCATCATCATCAACAACACGATATGATCATCATGAATGAGAAGAATGAATTGAAAAGAAACAAAACACAATACATTCTGGAGTCTCTAGAGTAAATGATGAATGAATGTGTTACAAGAGTAATAATAGGGTACTTGAGAAAACACAACCAAAAATCTCTTGTACACATATGTACATGTACAACATAAGCTAAGGTCCCTTTTCCTTATTTACTGTGTAGATTTTAGGTCCGAGTCCTTATATTATTTCAAAGGGACTGCTGCGAAGGTCTTCAAGTATATAAAATTGTAAAAGGTATGATGTAACGTAATAGAGTAGTAGTAGAGGTAGTGATCCTTTTCGGTGTAGTAGTATTTAG
>JAHZNC010004666.1:0-10271 GCA_027744095.1 Zhuqinia jingwanae | reverse complement strand
CTCATCAGCAGCACTGGTAAGTTGGCTTGAGACTTGCTATATATTATACAGGTATTATATCTGTGTGTACACGTACACTACCTGTTCATATGTAAGTAGGTATATGCATGTAGTATAGTGTATTCTGTTTCTTTTCAATATTTTGACTACTGGGATCATGTACCTGCCAGGTATTAGTAGTAGCCTGTAAGTTTTACTGCATCTGTTTTTCTTTTTCTACCTGTATAATAAAATTAAAAAATTTTTTGGTACGTAGAGCTCTACGCGAAGTGTATATAGCCACCATGGATTGCTGATTATTATTATTATTATTATTACTATTATCATAAAACAAAGAGTCATTTCGGTTCCTGGGATCTTTCAATCTTTTTTTCGTTTTGTTTATTATCTCGTGTATATAAAGTACCTGGGTATGTATGATAATAATATTGTGTTTAGCATTTTTGGCTCTATAAGATCCGGTCGGTCGTGTGGTAAGGTTGGTGGTGTGATGTTAAAATCCTTGCAAGTTATGTATATACAAGTTAAGTAGATCGTGAGTTTTAAATACTCAAAAAAAAATTCAGAATAATATTGAGATGAGCAGGCTACTACATATACAACATAAGCTATCATGTTGCCCCTTATTTGAATACTGGAACAAAATTATGACTTCGTGATTCCTGTATTTACACATAAAACACGAACAAGAATGTAATGTATATTATATTGCTACTTTTGCTACTACACATCTCTCAAAAAAGGTATCAAATACTTGTAAAATGGTTTTAATGGGAGAAATAATAATAATAATAATGTATCTTAAATGTTATGTTAATTTTTCATACTATTTAATGACTTTCTCATGGATATATGTATGTACATATAAGGAATGTATGCAGCAGGTACGTAGGTAATGTATTCATAAAAAACATAAAAAAAGATGAAAATAAGCATCAAAATCTATATAAATGTTATTAAATATATCAGCGCGATACCGTATATATACTGCTCATCACTATCACATCAGCAGCAGCAGCAACAGCAGCACCACATCCTCATCATCATGATGATCATCATTGGACGTATTTTTTTTTACTTTTCATTTTTCTTCTGATTTTTATAAATCATGCATGCGTGTGTAGAAATTGTGTAAGTAGAGTTTATTACAAGTAGTGAACAAGTATTTTGGCTCAATGATATTTTAGTGTGTGATGTGTGATGATGATGCTGCTTATTGTAATCCTCACGGTTTTTCTCTCTGTGTGCATTTTTATATACATATTATTATATGATTAGGTATATCTATATATCTGTTTGTATGTATGTGTTCATGTAAAACAATTTTTTTTTCTTAGGTATAAAAAATCTGTTATGAATGAGTATAATTTACCGATTTTTCATCTTTTTTTTTCTGGCCCTAAAGGGCTCAAAAAACAATCTGTCTACACACCATGGGGTCTATATATTTTTTCCAGTTGAGAAAATTTATAAAAATAGACTTGTTGCCCGGGTCCTCGTAACTCAAAACGAGAAAAAATATACATACCTAATACCTATAATACATATTTTTTGTATACACCTAAGACACAGATGGATATTAGTATGTACTTAGGTATCTACAAAAAAAAAGAGTGGAAGTTGAACTCGTCGCTTTTTTTTGGTGTCTCTGTCTGAGTGAGTGCGTCTGCCTGTTAAACGAAACCACTACTACTACTACCTGGTTGGTGAATGATTATGATTATGATCGTAATGTAATGCAGATAATGAAAATTATAATGAATAGTTAATCAGGTTGGTTGGCAGTCAGTATGTTGGAGTCTTGTTGTGAATATTTAAATTTTTATCATTATTTCGACGCAATGTAAAATTCAAAAAAAAAAATTACTTTTTGTTTATAAAATTTTTTTTTTTACTTGTGTGTGTATACAAAAAAGCTTATATGCAACATGAGAGAATTTGGACAGAACTGTAAATGCATATTTTTTTTGATTGCTTTTGTTGAAAAAAAAACATCATCGAGAGATGAAAGCTGTATATTTACTTTGTTTAAACCGGGGACCGCTGATTTTGTTTCTTATTCAAAATCTGCTGCTGCTGCTGTTGCTCTGGCTGCTGCTGCTGCTGAAGAAGACTATTCACTTTGTACGGTACAACTTAAATAATGTGTGTGATGTGATAAGTTATGAGGCATGCGAACCCGGGTAGCTGATATATTACACTGGTATATAAAGTATATACCTAATATCTAAAAACTGCTACATAATATACACATTATACACACAACAGGTTAAATAGTGTTTTCGTTTCTTTTAAACCTCATTTGCCCACGCCTACTTTCATTTCCATCTTTCATTTCTGTCTCCACTCACAGCAGTAGTCAAATGATGGGCATTTCATTTTCATACCTAAATAGCCAGCAATCTTAAATAATGTGTGTGATGTGATAAGTTATGAGGCATGCGAACCCGGGTAGCTGATATATTACACTGGTATATAAAGAATATCCAAAACCTTATATCCAAAAAAAAAACTACTACATAATATACATATTATACACACAACAGGTTAAATAGTGTTTTCATTTCTTTTAAACCTCATTTGCCCACGCCTACTTTCATTTCCATCTTTCATTTCTGTCTCCACTCACAGCAGTAGTCAAATGATGGGCATTTCATTTTCATACCTAAATAGCCAGCAAGTAAAAAGTTCACTTTGCCTCTATAATATGTATATATATTTTGTATACATTTTTCTGTTAAATCAGAAAATTATACATTCTTGAGAGACCAATTTGAAGAAATTTTTTTTCTTCTGCTTCTTCTTTGCTCAAACCAAACTTTTCTTCCAATTTTCTCTCTGTCTCTGTCCGTCTCTCTCTCTCTTCAAATCACAAGAAAACGATCTTTTCTTCAATGACTACCTGTCTAAAAATGAACGTGCATATTGTAATTTTATATTTAGTATAGCATTTTCAAAAAAATATTTGTTTCATTTTTACATGATGACTTGAGTTGAACTTTCGTGAATAATTATTACGAAAAAAAAAATAGATTCCCATCAGAAAATAACAAGCTTTCTTAAAAAACGCCTCTTTCTTGGAGTCACAGCTCACAAAATAATCCCATCAATATTAATATCCCACGTTTATCAATAAAGCATGTTCACTGATTCAGTTAATTTCTTAATAATAATTAACACAAAATATAAATAAATACAAACACATTATTACATATATAATAATATGTACATGCCTGTTTATATTTACCTACATGCCTACATAGTATTTAAAATTGCTTTCAGGAAATTCCCCTACTTTACAAACAAATTTTACAAGATAAACAATAACTGATGTATTTTTAATTGGAATTATGACTCAAATTTTTTTTTCGTACCCTTTCCAATGTTTTGCAATAACTACCGTAAAGTAAAATGATATCTAATCTTCGCACGTATAAATTTCATGCAGCGCAAAAAAACTTTTGTTTAATTAAGTACGAAAAAAAATCAATGCTATTGTGCATTGTTTATTCGTTCTTCTTTTTTCTTCTATTTTTACAAGCTTTAAAACAATTTTTTTTTGTTGTGTTTATATTCGCGTTAAAAAAATATTTTTTGAAAACTTACCAAATTGAAATTTGCAACTATTGCAATTATATTACTAATTAGACGATAAGGAGGTAATGAAGTTAATAGATCTTTTGTAGTAAATAAATTATAGCAAAAAAAATAAAGTATGGTAGCAATTTCATCAAAAGAAAATAAACTCAATCATGTAATGATTTTTTTTAGACCATTTGATACTTTTTTTTCATTTATTTATTTTTGTTATAAAAAAAATAAACAGGTAGGATTTTTGAGGGTGATAGGAATTGCATTAATTTGAATGGTATAGCTCACAATAATAATGATTCTAATAATTGCATATTTTACTACTTTTATGCGTGACCCTAATTTTTTTTTCTCAACTTTTGCTGCAGTTTAAAAACATAAACATACAAAAAAATAACATCTACACCTTTGTGTATGTTGTATATACAAGCTTAAAACGCATGTATTTTATTTATTTATTTTAAGTTGTATGCATATAAAACTTGAGAAAAACTAGAAAAAGAAATTACGAAATTTTTTTTACCTGTCATTATAATTTCTTCATAAAAAAAAAGTCTACACATACATACATGCCCTATACACTTTTTAAGTAGCAAATAATAATAATAATATTTGTTTGAGAACACAAAACTCGAGAAGAATAAAATATTTTTATGATGAATAAATGAAAATGTTAGTTGAAATGTTCATTTTTAATTTTGACATAAACCAGCTCGGAGCTAGAAAATTGCCACTGTTGCCTCTTGTTTTGCTGTCTGCAAAGAGAGAGAGAGAGAAGAGAAGGACTATTTTACTTTTTTTTTGTGAGCTTCAACATTTTTTTTTCCATTAGTCGTTATATTTTACTCGGCTACTTTCATACAAAAATCATCAAGCTTACCACACTTTACTGGGGTATATGCATAGGTAGTGTCAGTAGTCGCAGTAGTCAGTGTACATATTATTTTGTAAATGATGACGATGATGTTGATGATGATGTGTACATGTCTTTCCAAGATTTTAATAGCTTAATTTGAAACGCCGTAAATATTCAGACTTTTTTTTCTCATTTCTTTTGACAGACAACCGATTATAATAGGTATATACATCATATATATTATACATATATCCATATGGTCAAGATGATAGTTTTACAAGAATTTATAATATATACATACAAATGGGAGCAGTAACATTTTGAATGTATAATAATATTGTGTGTATGTTACACCGTACACTCTCATTTCCCATCTCAATAGTAATTGGATGATAATATGAAGAACAATAGCTGTTGAGAAAAAAAATATATGGACAAAAAGTACATTAAGTGTAAAGTGACCATTATCATCATCATCATCATGATCTTGCCATCATCATTATTATTGACTTTGGTCCTCCTCATCATCATCATCATGATCATCATGATGGGATCACATCATATCACAAAAGAGATGATATTGTTTAATGACATGATGGAGTTGTTGTGTGCTTTCTTTTCATAAAATATGCAATATGGGCGAATGGGTGCTTACATATGTCTTTGATATGTGTGTATACTCTGATATTTTATTTGTTTTTACGCAACCCAATAGGGATTTTCAATTTCAATATTTTTTTCTTCTTAAACTTTATTGCACTAATAATCTTTTCCACCAGTAAAATAAACAAAGTACACAAACACACACACACGGCCATATTGATAGAAAAATGTAGGATGGGCTAAAAAAACAAATATTTAATATCCATTTTGCTATTGGATTCGCCATATTTTTTTTAAAATGATATATTCATTCATTCTTTGGTTCATTTTAAAAAATGCGTTAAAGAAAAAAGTAATCACATCATTCGGGCGGACAAGAGAGCTGACTGATGATGCTAAATTCTTGAAACAATTATTATTGCATGATCTTCTAAGTGGAAAAATCAATATGACCCCCATATAAACAATAATATATGGGCGCTCATATACACTCTCTCGCACCCTACACTCTACTCTACATACATTAGGTAAAATATACAAATAAATGATAAGTGTTTCCTCAGAATGTTTTATGCTCCCAGCAAAAAGATATATGGTAAGAAGAGAAGAGAGGGATGAGTGTGTGTGTGTGATGACGATGATGATGACGACAATAGACAGCAAAAGAGAACAAAATGTTGATGGTGATTTAAGTACTTTTGATCTCATTATGGATCTCACAGTCTCATTGGACATTAACAAAATTTATTCACGTCAAACCAATAGCTTTATGCCAGACCATTTTCATTCTTGCACAGACACATATTTTTTATGTGAAAATGACCTGGCATGGATTTGGCTGTGAGCCTTTTACGATTTCAGACATCTTCGGAACGAGAGAGACAGAGAGCATACATACTACATACATAGTATAATAATATTTTTGTAATAACATTTAACTCAGTGATTGCTATTTAGATGATGATGATGATGAGATGAACGAAGAAAAAGTCATTTCTTTTCCGCTGCTGCCTAAATAATTCCACCATATTATGTGTGTATGCCGTTAGAATACATTATTACATTATGGAAGTAAATGGATCCACAAAAAAATATGTAATAAGACTGCATAATAAACATACTTACGTACAACATATAAAGGTACATGAACAAAAATCTTTATCGTCATCATCATCATCATCATCATAATATTTTTTGCTTTGCCACTCAATATCCTCATCATATTATCATCCATGATGATGATACCTATAATATATTCCACAAATTTTGACTATTGTACCTATATGTAAGTACCTATATATGAGGGTTGATGGTCAATCAACTAGATTATAAGTAAAATACATACATACATACATAATTTGAGCATGATTATGATTCTCTTTTACTTTTTTTTATGTGTTTTATGGCAACTTGTGTAATCATCAAGAAAATAATATATTATTGTAATAATAAATAAATGCTCGTCGAAGACGACTGAGAGTGTGTGTGCTCATCGTTGCTCTTATTGTTTTCATCCTCTTGCTAAAATAAAGTATAAAAGATGAGCTCATTTACCTGGTGAACCCATGAGCATAATAGATAATGTAAGTAGAATGGCATTAGCATGTATACATTATTTCCTCTCCTCTTCGGAAGAAGAACAAGAAACATCATTACCTCACCAACAGTCATCATCAGTATCATCCTCATCATGTGATGATCATTGTGCTCATGTAAAAACTTACTTTTTTATCATTATTTTTTGAATGCTCTTCGTCTTCTTCATTTCAATTTTTGTGTTCCATGACTATGTCTACACGCAATCACGGAGGTCTTTACAAAAAACAGAGGAAAACCAATCAATCACTCGTCATCTCTTTTTTCCACTTTTTTATTCTCATTTCGGAATATCCACTCATTCTTTTTGACTGAAAGAAAAATGATGAATTCTATATGAGATTCCTCCTACTTTATTTTTTATTTTTTTTGCTCTTTTTTTCTCTCTCTCTCAATATATTTTTTTTGTCTTGTCTCTGAAAAAAAATACTGCTGAGGGTCCCGCGCTATATACATTTTTAACATGATCTTAAATGGTATCTAGTATTGAGAATACCATGCCATGATATATTTCATTCGATTGAATAAAAATTGCTTTTGCTTTACAAGTACATAGACACAGTACACAAAGTGTATTCTTTTCAGTTTCCTCTTTCAAATTCTCTCTCTCTCTCTCTCTCTTTCTGTTGTTTTCACGAGTTCAAAGGGAAGTAAACAAATTGCTGATGGATTCTCTGCTTACATAATATATGTATTATATGCCCAAAATGCATTCAAGTTTACACATATATCCCCCTCTCCCACCACCCTCTCATCTTCAAAGATAACATACTTTGCTTACACTCATTATTTCCACTTTTCTACCAAAAAAACAGCGAATAAAAGACTTTAGACGAATATTTTTCATGGTATGTCAAATACAGCAGTGCAGTAGTTAGTATCTAGTGGAGAGTTTCAAAATCTGTACAATTTGTAGTCAGGAATATCAAATAGCAATTTAGTAGGCTATTTTTATATAAAATGCAAATAAATAAACATAGTGCACACATCAGCGTGAAGACCGAGATGTGTTCCTTTAATCATGTTCCAGCTTGCCTGCATAATCAAACGAGAGATTTTTATTTTGTTTTTTTTTTATGTGGAAACTGAACTCATTACCAAACTAAATATTGAACAAAATTACCCTTGCGTATGCTTGCATGTGTAGGAGAAGTAGGAGTAGTAGCAGAAATAAAAGAGGAAAGCGGATCCTTTTTTTTCGATAATATCTTTTGCATACCTTTCCCTTATTTGTATAACAAAATATATGAAACTTGGTTTGCTTTGAAAAAATCTACTTTTCCAACTAAAATATTCCCTATAAAAAATTTACAAAATAAGCAAAGCAGCTGGCCCCTTTCCATCTCATCTTCCTCCTCCGCGTATAAATACATATTACGTAGGTGTACACATACATACAATATCCCACATCCTTTCCAATTTCAAAAAATTCTCTGGATACTCTCTCTCTCTCTCTTGTTCATGTTTTGTGTGTACACTTTAAGCAAATTGCGTTTTTGTCCAGTCATCCTCTTTATATATGTATATCACATGCATATATAGTCAAGCTCTTGTTGAAGAGAGTGAGTTGAAAATTGTGTATGTGTGTTTTTTGAAGAGAGGAGTGTGGGAGAGACCGTCCAAAAATGGGGAATAAATGAGAGTGCGTTTTTTTTCATAAAATGGGAAAAAAGATCAAAAGAGATTCAAAGTATTTTTTTTGGGGAAGCAGCATATCAAAAGCATATACTTTGCTCTTAAAGCTTGAAATATATATAAGGGCCCTCTATTTATACTTGCATCATGACGATGATGTTGATAGTGATTTTACTTCTTATATTTTTTATGTGCGTGCATAAATAGTTAGTCGAGGGGTATTATGTGAAAAAAGGATGTAGAGCTTATAAGCGTATGCACAAAATACAAACATAAAGACACACACACACATTTATTTTGCATTTCAAAGGCAAATATATGTAAAAAGAGTGATAAAAGCAGGGAATCTTCTGAATGATTACAGATTTTTCCTATGTGATTTACTTTAGCAGCATCACTTGTCATGATGATGATGATGATGACCATCATGATTTTTTTCACTTTGTTTGCATGTTCCTTGGATTTAGACATTACAGATTTTAGTAACTTTTTAGGGAAACTACCAAAAAAGCAAAGAAGTGAGAGAGACAGAAAATTGAATGTTTACTTTTCTGAATATTCACAATATAAGCTTATTATTATTATGTAGCTGTACTCGGTAAGTCTCGATAAAAAAAAATCCGTACTTTACTCACATATTTTTTTTATCCTATGTGAAAAGCAAACCTTATTATTGTGAATATATAGTAGTAATCTTGCCAAACATACACTAATCTATCCCAGGAAAAAAAGCAGGTCTCTCTCTACATGCATGTTTTTTCTTATATATATTTTTTCTTCTTCTCATCTATCGTCTTCTTCATGAGTCTGGATAAGATTAGGTAGAGTTTTTATCCTACAAAAGAAGCACACACACACATATACATTTGTTTTGTGCAGTTGTAGTGATTAGTGCATGAATGCGTGTCATGAAGATAAGCACGCATAAACATTAAGCAGGCAGTACCCACACAATCCCATCATATCATCATCATCATCACACACATGCATTTTATTATACCTTGATGGTGGTGTACCTATAATATATATATACGAGACCAGGTACCTTCACTTTCTAGAAGAAAAGGGCATAGACTCCAGCAAAGAAAATAAAAAGATATGTGTAGAACCTTTTTTTTCCTTCTTGTTAAAAAAGGATAACTTTGCGTTGTTTGGTTGCGTGATATGGGATGAGAGAGAGATGCGGTCAAGGCCTTTCGCATTACTCTACGCGCTCCGTAATAACTTGCCACACATATTACGTATGTACATATGTATAGGTACCACAGAAATCACATCATCCATTCTTTTGTATACCCTCTTGTCATGGATTTTACAAAATACTTTTTTTTTAAGTTTCCTTCATTTTTCTTACAGGATGGTAAAAATTCTATAAAAAACATCATCTGCATGCAAGTATATTTAAGTAACAAAATGGAAGGAATTTTTAATGATGATGATCTTTGGACATAAAAAAGAATATTGTATAAAGAAGAGATTGTAAAGAAAACAGTAAAACACGTAATTTTTCATATTCTTTCAATAACCCGCATGTGAAGTATACAAATTAATAATATTGTTAATAATAAAAATACAGATTTAGTTTGCATTTATTTTGCTTTTTTTTACATATTCTGTGAAAAATATTAAAGCGTAAAAAGGCAATTATTTATGCATGAATAATGAAAAAAGAAGAAAGAAAGTAGAATAAAAAAGGTCCAGAAGAGTTATATTTTTTTAAATAAAAAACATGCTTTAACAGATAATATGTAAACGTGCAACTCTTTTATTATTACTTTTTCAAGGAAAAATAATATTACTCTTGCAATCAAGAAGAGATGAATACGCTTTATAATGTGTGTACCCTTTCATTTTTTCTTGTGAAGCAAAAGGGTCCCCATATATGTGTACATGTGTAATGGTGTATGATGGTCCATTGGTAAATGAATACATACATAACTAATCACACAAGATTTACATTTCCCAGAAAAGGAATAAGATCCACCAAAAA
>JAHZNC010004665.1:0-16072 GCA_027744095.1 Zhuqinia jingwanae | reverse complement strand
AGTTGTATGCAAAATCTCGAACAGAAAAGTCATTATTTATCATTTCACCGGTGTACAATTTTTTTTTTCATTTTTCTTTTCATCATAACGCACAAATTCGTACAAAGTAAAAAAGAGTTACCTGTGTCATTAGACGTTCTTTTGTGATGTAGAAACACAATCATGTAAATTATTATAAATAAGACTTTAATATTTTTATTGTATCAAACAAATAGTCAAATTAGTCAAATAGCTATATTACATCACATCAACTGACAAAAAATAATATTAAAGTTGGAATTGGAAAGGTTTATTTGGAATATTCTAATAAAGTACATACAATATCATTTACAAAATAGGTATTACAGATACATAGAGATTCTACCTGTTTCTAAATTAAATATGCTACTCGTCCTACGAAGTATTATGCACTGTGCGCATGTTGTAATTGTAAATCGAGTTCACTTTTAGATTCTACACTGCTTTCATCGTCTGTATAACTCGCATCATCCATCACCACAACTTCTCTCTTCCTGCGATAACACACATTTGTTTTCCCGTCTCCGCAGTCATCATCTTCTTCTGGAGTTTCCACCACTATCGTCTTTGTTATATTTTGTATCATACACTGGCACGCAACCAATTTATTTGCGTTAACTGCATAATAAAAGGGATCTTCTACCTGTTCTCGACTGATACTTTGTTCCTCAATAGGTTTAGGTAATACTGAATTCCGTTTGAACCAGCGTGAAAAGCTCCGAAAACTGCGCTGTTTCCCGGAAGAGGTTCTACTAGGGTATGGATCACGTTCACCATTCGCTTTGCGGGTCGCAATAATATTGTCAATGTGAGATTGGAATTCTTCACGTGCTTCGATCAAGAGAAGATTCATTTCTTCATGGTTGAGCCCTGAACTTTGATGGCAGTATGGACATCGGTCTGGAAGTGTTTGCAATTCTTTTGGAAATCTCTGTGAATGATTTTTTAGTTTTGTAAAAAAAGGTTTCTTGTATTAAAACAAATTTGAAATAAGAAGAGGTGCTTTAAGGCTTACAATCATACGAGATGTGCCGCCAGCTCTAGAAATGTATCCACACACCATGTCACTGTAATAGCCCATACCGTCGTAATGTTTCTAAATTTCCCATGTATTTCAAAATTTTACAACTTTAATTTATTGAACATACAACTTGATTTGCGTTGCGTTATTTGTAATCTGTTAATGAATAAAAAATATACAGTGGAAAATCCCCCCATTCGGCTATAGCCTGATGAGATAAGGAGATTGATTTAAAGAAGTCAAGTTTCTTTTCTCCACTTTTCTCCACTTTTCTCGTCCTTTCTGAAAGAAAACAACTGTTCTTTGATTGATTGTCATCGTCATCGGTGCTGGATATAAAAAGTTTTTTTTTTTTATAAAATTAATAATTAATATAAAAAGTAGATAAACCAGGAAATAAAAAAATAAAATGTTTTCAATGCTACTTACTAAACATATTCGTAGTAATTAAATTGATTTCTATGCACGTAATACATGTAAGTATGTATTGTTTTAAAATCATTTTAGAGTAACCGTTTAGTCAAGTAAATCCGTGTGTAATTTTCATAGTTACTAGTTACGTAGAATTGGTGTAGCTGAGACATGCATATAAACCAAATGGAACCCAAATGAATGAATTTATATGTGCGGATTTGACCCAGTAAAAGGCAGTAAAGACCTAACTATCATTCTGCGGACTACTACATTTTTTATTGTCTTCTTTAGTTACTTGTTGGTTTTCCTCCATGTTGTGTGTTTCCGGTGTACGTTTGTACTGGTATGAAGTATATATATTTTATGCATATACATATCCGAACACGCCAACACACTACAAGTAAATCACGAGTACAAAAAAATAGTCTACAAAGGTGAAATATACCAATACTTTATCCACCACATCACTCCAAATCTATAGATGAGAAGTACATGAAACAAGGGTCGATTGGTTTGAATTCAAATCCTACCTATGATCTAATGGTGAAAGTTCTTCAATGTAGCTTACCAGAGTTTTTGTGATTTTGTTTTCATAATCTATATTTAGTGCAGTCAGCAGCATTACTCAACATTTTTGCAAGCGATTTATATCATGAATATTATTCCTTACACTACATAATTTGATAATTTAACAATAAGCTCATTCCCACTTTTATAAATTAAAACCAAAAACTATCTGCTTTAGAATTCAAACAGTGAGGTAGAACCTTTTCATTATCCATATTTTCATTGAAGGATATCGCATCATACACCCCAGTTGATTCCAACATTGCCCATTTGTTGGAAGCCTTGTCGTTAGTCTTGACGCTTGGGAGGAAGTAGCTCTCTGTTTTTGTACCCCAGCCGAAATCCATTTCATACTCCTCTAGAAAATATGAATTATCATCCAATATGGATGCTACACTACTTGGTGATAAAGTTGAAAACTTGGAAAAGGAACGAGAGAAAGTATTCCTGTCATAGTTGAAGTAATCTGACTGCGGCGTGGGGAGGCTAGAAACTGACGCGATGTCATCAGAACAAATCAATTCAAAGTAGTCATTGGCTTTTGTACGTTGTCTTTGGGGATTTCTTCTCGAAATGCTTGCGTAACGGGAAGGCGGGCAACAGGAGGTGGAGGCTGTACCGACCGTTGCGCTGTACGCGGTGGAATAATCTGTTGTTACCGACGCGTTGGAAATGGAATCATTGGATGCAACAGAGAACGTTTGAAATTTTTTGTTCTTTATCTCAAAATCAGTCAGTGGCAGTGTGCCGTCGAAACGCCATGGCTCTTCTTTTTTCATTGCTGTAAAACATTTTCAATGTTATGTGTTATTTTAAAAGTATGATGACATGATGAGCATGAGTATTTAAGATTATTTTTATAATCTTCATTATAAGAGATGAGGGTACAGACTTACGGTCAGTTTCGCTATTCAGTGGTGTCAAGAAAACGCCCATGTCAGAATTATTTGCCAGGGTAGATTGAGTATCTAGATCTGTACTAAAGTTCTTGTCTGCAGTACTCGGACGGGCTATTCTCTAGTTTAATTTTTATCAGAGGGAGAATTTAAATTTCATAAATCATAAAAATACCTGAAGGGGAACTCTTTGGGAAATTATATACTAATTTTTATCAGAGGGAAAATTTCAATTTCATAAATCATATAAAAATACCTGAAGGAGAACTCTTTGGGAAATTATATACCAAATATATTTTATATAATATGTACCATAAAGCATGATCCCATTTTTGGAAAATATCCAGTATAAGTTCATTTTGGTTAATGGCGGACTTATTTTTGTAGGGTTAAGGCTAAATCTTTTACAAGGGCAAGTGTGACAAAGAGGAGGAAGGCTCATATAGGCATGGAGACTTCAAATTAAAATGAAATCCAGTTTGGTACTACGTGACCATAGATTAAATTTTAGAAAACTTATCATATCCCAATGGTTTTGACAGCAAATAGTAAAAACCTATTATCATCTACTGTCTTGACTTGAATAATTTAATTTGCTTCATGCGATGCGATCCAAAATATGCGATTCGTGTAAAATAATTAGTGAATGCGTCTTTAGTAAAAATTAGCAATGTCATCTAGTCTCCCAACATTTTAAGGTTGTGAGGTAAAATGTTTATCCAAGCATACATATATTTTCAGTGTTTTTACTACCGTTTTATGCATAAAGTTCAGTTTCAACTCTTATTAATCGTGTAGTCAATCAGCATATTTTTTAAATGAGATTCAAGCCAAACTTTTATGTATGAAATGCAGATGTCCTTCATCACACTACTCATAAGAATTAAAGACATTGTTCCACATTGTTCGTTTCATCATGGCATGAATAAATCAGAATTGGAAAGAAACCAGGTTGTACCACAAATGAGACCATGATTTCCTGAGAAATAATCCGAGCAAGTTTTTAAAAAAATGAGGAAAATCGTATTTTAAAAAAAGAAAGAAAAATTTCATGTGAGCTTCGAAAACAGTTCGAAAATTTCCAATGAAAAACAGTCATTTCCTTCATTCTCAAGCAGCCTACGTGTGATGAGTAAGTAGTTTCAACTCACTTTTACTTTACACTTCTCACACACTGTCTTTTTCACAGTGAACGCAGTCATCTCCTCTGCACACAAAAACACTGACTTTTTGTTTACCTTTTCTAAGGGCTGCCATCGTACATCATTATTAATAGTCATAACCAATAAAAAATACCAGGTTCCAGTCACCAGTCTTGGCTTATTCATGGGGTTTTCGAGTTTTTTTCTTCTCGTTTCGACTGTTCTAAGAAAAAAAGTGGAATGCGCAGCAACGTGTTATATACCTTGTTTGAATTTGTATGAAAAAAAGTATAAAATATATCGCATTGAGTAAAAAAAACACAACACTATAAGTATTATGTATATAACATAAGATGATAGATTCTTTATTTCTACAATTTTTACGCGACTTGCTTCTCAACCTCGCTACTGTTCATCAAAATTGAGAAGCAAAACGCTTCTGTCTGTTCTCCTCAACTCATCACAAGCATTATCGATAATAAAAAATGATTGGGCTCGGCTGGTGTCTTTCACCCCTCTTCTTCTGGATATTGTTCATGACAGAAAAACACATAAAAATCCGAAAGTATTCACTAAAAAACTATCCAGAAAGGACAGGAAAAGTATAATCCATATATCTTTTTCATATTGCACTTTTCTCGGGTCACATATATGTATGTACGTGCATGCATACATGCATACATATACACTCAACAAACAGAACCTTTGACGTTTCACTTTGTAGAAAAACTTCAAAAAACGTCCATCATCACTTGTGAATTTCATTAAAAAAGCATTACCCCAGTCTACAAAAAAAAGTACAATAAATTCCCTTTGCTGTCTCGGATGAATGTTTTGTAGATAGGTACATAATTATGTACATATATACACACAAACATGTAATTGTGTGTATTTGGGTAATAATTAAGCTCGTGTATGGTATACTATACCTACATGCATCGCAGACTCTCTATTTTTTATATATGCACTTAAATGAGCATGTTCATAAACCCAATCATATCATGAATTTCTTTGAAAAACTTAATATTTACTACTGAATTGAAGTATAAGGTGGACTATTAGTGATTAGTGGCACACGGGCATACTTAATTGTTTACGTTGGACAAGAACGATGCAACTAACTGTTTATTTTGCATATAGCCTATGGTGCATAATAAAGCATATATATTCCGCTTCGTAGTAGTTTTTTTTGTTCCTCGGTGTTATTTTCTTTTATCATCTCTCATGACCCTGGTTCGTTTTCTTTAAAGAAACTTGAAAGCAAACTTACCCTTCATCTACGTCGTCGTAAGACGTTTGAACTGCCCGAGGCTTCTGGACTCAATCACTTTTTCGGTCGTAATTTCCTTTCAATTTTTTAATGAATCATATTGATTCATTCATTTCCTCAAAAAAAACTCATACTTTTGTAAACATTTCATGTAGCAGGTAATTTCAATTTTTGACGATCTGCTAAGTAATTGAAGTTGAGCAGTTGTTTGCTAGTAAGATATTCACTAATGATTACTAAATACTATATACATGCGTATGTTTGTGGGGGTTTACTTTACAATTCATATTATAGGTAGATGAGATGAGATTTTGGATTCTTGAGTTGTTAAATATTGTGGATGATCCCATGATTTACACAACAACAAAGGAGCCACCACCATGGGTGAATATAAAAATCCTTTATATGCATACATGTTGTATGTACACAAGTGTACATATAAAAAGGCATGATAATAAAAGGATTAATGCGTTTTATATGAAGAGTGAAATTAAAAACACACCATATTGTAAAAATTTCACCTTATGCTGCTGCATTGTTTCATAATGATCCACACAACATGATCATTATGATGAATGATCATTATTATACGACTGACGTAATTCATAATGCGCTTCTTGTTTAACCATTTAATGCTAATGCTGCAACTCTATATAGAGGAGTAAAAATTTTCAATAGAATAATTTTTTCAAAGATTCTTCTTTTACACTTACTTTAGGGTAAGCCAGGCTAATCCAAAGACACACACAGCTGGGAACATTTGGCTGTATTGAAAGCGTTTGATATATATGTATCAAAAAATGTAACGGTACAAATTACTTGGCATCATTAAATTTTAATATCTTTCGTGGCTTCAGAATCAACAAAGGCACACTAAACTTGACAGGGAATTTTCTTTTGGCTAGATGTAGTAAATTGACCTATAAAATTCCCTGCACATTAAATGTTTTGTGTGTCTTTCAATACAAATTATGTATAATATGAAATACATATATGTGTTTGACTGAAAATATTGGGTATTTATTGCATTGTCTAATGTTCGGGGATTTCTTTTACGTATAATAGTAATATGTATCTACTATGTGTGCTTCATTTTGATGGTGAATCACTATTCAAAATATCTAATGGTAAAAGTTATATTTCCCAATATTCTAGGATGTCTACAACATTTTTTTTAGCTATACACTATAGACATGGGATATAAAGAACAATAAAAAATGACTACATGCATAAAAAAAATAGTGAACATAATACTGGGAATTTTTCCACATCATCATCATCATCATCAACGACATCTTTTCTGATCGATCATCTTGCGTCGTTGTGCCGTGGAAAAAAAAAATTGGGGGAAAAAAGAGAGTGAAAAAATAACGTACCAGGTTAAAAGAGCCAGAAGCGGTGGACCCTCCACTATTTGCTTATTTGTTTTATGAAACACATTCTGGATCTGATATCGCCAACTCACGGAAAAGTCATGATGATGATGAGTTGCGTATATCATACTACTATACTAACTAAACACTATTTCGAATGGTTAAAAATTGAACTTTGTGTATATTTTAATATGGTTACACGCTCGCTACATGTGAGCTCAAAATACTTTCTCATGGACGATGGATGATGATGAAAATTTGTTTTTCTATTTTGAAACGCTTAAAAAGATTGTAGAGTGTAGTACTAAAATGTAAGACGTAGGAACAATACCAGATTTCAAAATACGAAATAAAAATCATAAAGTACAAGGAAAAGACAGACAGAGGGATTAGGTATAGAATGTTTTTACACTTGTTTGAGAACTTAGATATATTATTTAGCGGGCATAATAGATGGTGATGGTACACGTTATATAGATTTCAATAAAATAATATTTTCTTATGATTCTGTTTTTTTTTCGGACGTGAGAGATTCCAATTTGATCGTCACGCACTTTTGACTTTGATGTTAAAATCCGATGATTTAAAAATATTTTAATTGTGCTGTATTCGCAAATTAATCACATTTGTTTTAAATTGACAATGCTAACGTTATCCTTCTTCCTTATGCGCTATATCGTCGGATAACATCAAAAGATACCAGATTTCCCTCTAGGGTTAAAGATCGTATTATATATGCGATATGTCTTTATAAAAAAGCTTAATGTTTTTTTTTATTATACAATTAGAGCTACTTGATATTACAACTTCCAACCTCAATGACATACCGATGCGTGAGACGTGAATAATATATTGTACAAAGAAATAATAACATGTCAACTAGTCAACTAAATGTGTATTTGTTTTGCATAATATAATCATTTGGTGGTCTGGGCCTCCCGAAATACCTTTCGGCTGAGCAGCCACCCTTCAAAGGAGCTAATCTTTATGTTAAAAATACAATAATAAAAATAACAACAATATATGCCTACGTATTATTATCATTTTCGTAAACTTTTGGTTGGAGTGGTCTTATAAACGAAAGCCGCATTGGCCTTTGGAGAAGTTTGACGTATCATGTTACAAAATGTCAATAAACAAATCCCGGCAAAACAAAGTATATAGACCTTAAAAAAATTAATGCAATGGAATGTTGAAAACACATTCAACATTTAAAAAAAAAGCTGAACAAATTTTTAACTTTATAGGCAAGTTGCAAGGAAAGAATGAAAGTTACGATGCATCATGACCTGTTGAACGAGAATCTTTCATTACATAACACGGCTTTGCACAAATCGTACATATTCTGAAATTAGAGTTCATATTCGCTTCCTTCATTAAAAAAAGTCAAAAACATAAATAACTGGATTTGATGACTGTACTCATGAAAAGCAGGATAATGACCAATTTATTACGGTCAATAATTTATTGCCCATTCACCACCAAACCAGATAATTGTTTGCTACAAAATAAAAGGCTATGACGGTTGAATGAATGGGTGCACAAAGTGTCAAACATTTTAAAACTTTCTTTATTTAAAAAATCCTTTGTATTACACTTTCATTATTGAATAAATAATTTGCGATCAATGCTTAATCACATTTAGTGAAATCGGGTAATAAAACTGTTAACCTTAACCTGCTATAACAATGCAAAGTTCGAATACCGCTATTCATGATCTTTTCATTAAAACATGCCAATTTAACTTTATAAAATCATGTGAAGCTATACATTCAACATTAACTATCATTGTTTTTTTAAAAAGAATGTACACCTTTATATTATAAAATTTAATATAAAGTCAATATAGCTAATGCCATATCAAATATATTTGTAAATTATACATACAAGAAGTGTAAAATAACAGTAAATGCGTTATAATCAGTGCTCATTAACACATCATCACATACCCAAGGAAAGAGCATGTCCTGCTCCTCCACCTTTAAAATTCAATGAAGATATAATTTGTGAGCACACTATTATAATATCTAATATTTTACGGCAAGCGTAAAATCATTAAATAAATTCTTTGTAGTCTAAAAACATGATAAATCTTTGTTCAACGTTCTTGTTCTACGTGAATGTGTGAAGTGAAGCACCACCAAAATAGCGAAGCTATCTAATATATTATATTATACTTTTAAACGTCCCTTTCCTCCACAAGCTTACAAACTAAGTACCTAAACAATAATAATAACGTCTTATAGGACAGGAGTATAACATGGGTCATGATGATATGATCATCATCTCATGAATCCATGAAAATAAGAGCATCGCCAAGAAATTTTATCTTTACTCATGCAAGTCAAAAAAAGAAAAAGATTCACCCTCTCTCATAACACGAAGAAAAACCTATACACTTACTGAATGGATTCATCTTCATACTTTTCATCTTTTTACATAATATCATCTCTTCTGCACAACAACAAAAGTCTGTTCTTTCATCCGACCACGCACACTGACAACAGAACACAGCATCTGCGGTCGGTCGGTGAGTCGACGTGCATGGCAGCTACAAAACATTACACAGCTAACACCTCCAACAACACTGACTCAGGAACTGACATATCAAAAGAAACACAGAAGTTCAGTGTACAAAAAAGTATTATGATGTGTAATACTGCGTTTCTTTTAAAAAAAAACTCCATTCCACCCCTTGTTCTGTTGGAATCTACAAGTTTGAAAACTTTTATCCCTCTTTTACTTTTCCACGTTCATTTGTTTAGTGCGTAATTCATATTTTAAAACTAAAAACTAAAATGAAATTCGCAAGATAACAGCAAACATCAATTAAAGTAGGTATACAAATAAATCTTAACGTGCCCCAAGACACAAAAAAAACAAAGGAAACAATGCAAAGTTTACTAGAAAAACGTGTAGTGATGAATTAGCACAACATTACAACTACAATAATTGCATACCTACATATATATAGTTAGAAAGTTTAACTTTCTTATAACATGTAATTATCACAAAGTCTCAAACATATAAAAGTGTTACTATGATTCAAAGCGAAAGGAATGGACGGGGACATCATTATCATCATCTTCATGAGACGTTTCCATCCTCTGGGTACTCATCATCCATTTCTAATGTGACCTGCCATAATAATCTTGCCCTTCCATCTATAATTTCAATAAATGCTTCAAACAACAGTTCTGGTGGAAGCATTTCTTTGAACACAATCGACTGTCTGGAATCATCTTCATCATCATCGCCCACGCTAAGAAGTTTGATTCAACAGAGCTCCCTAATAGGAACAAATTCAGTGAAAGCATCAGCATCAGTAAGAAAACGGTTAAGTGATTCTAGTGCCAATATGACATTGAATGACAATCCAGTTTTAACTGCAGCTTTAACCGGAAACTCTGAAAGTGGTAGTGGACCCTTGTCCTCCTCAAATTCAAACGGTCAAAGTGGAAATTCAAGCAGCAATGCATCTTCAAATGGGAATGATAGTGGAGGAAGCAACACAAATACAACTACTTTCCTGGTGTGGTCACCAGTCATCCAGGTAGTGTAACAGGAAATAACTCTGGCTTAGTGGATGGAGTATCATTGGGAGCATCACCTGGATCATCCCTATATTCTCACCATTATCATTCGCAGTACGAGTCGGCAATGGGCAGTGGGAGTGTCTCATTAAATGGATGCTACCCTTCTAATGCTGCTTCAGCCAACAATGCATCTCTAGCAACAGGTGTGCTGGGAGGTTCGTCCTCGACAGCACCAACAAGCTCAGCAGAAAATCCTCACCATTTCTCCGCAACCCCTCCAATCTCTTCTAGCTCACCTGAAAATAATTCAGCCTCGGCTCTGGCTGCTGCATCCATTGGAGTAGGAGTGATCCAAAACAACCCCTATGCATTTATAAACAGCAGTAATGGCTCAAATGCTATTGACTCCCCTACTTCATCTTATTCCATTACACCGGTGACTGGTGGATCAACTGCTACTGTAGCAGCAGGAATGGCTCTCTTTGAGGCTGCTTCATACTCTAATCATTACAGTCCACCACCAACACACTATCCACATTTCCCTTCACCAAGCTCTTCAGCTGCAGTGGCGTCAAGTGTTATTGCATCTCATTACGCAACAAATAATGCTTTGCTAGACTTTGTATCGCATGGATCAAACCACAACAACAGCAGCAGTTCAACTCATCATCATCATCATCATCATGGCTTTGGCACATCAAGTAGCAGTGTGAATAATAACGGGACGAGTAGTAGCACCAGCCTCACAGCTTATGAATGTGGGAGCAATAGTCCCCCAACCATTGTAGGAGGACTTTCTGGTGGAATAATTAATGGGAACCCTTGGGTCGTCGGTTATTGTAACACTGCCCAAAGTGGTCAAAGTAGCGGCACCATAGAAAATTCTTCACCGTCTCCACATTTTTATAATCGTACCAATGAAAGTCCTCTTGATGATAAGCATAGCCATCATCATCACACAAGTCATCTTCATAGTAATTCAGGGAACTCCTCTTGTGTACGCTCGTGTATAGAGTTTTGCAGCGATCCCCTTGCATTAAATAACGGGATGAGTACACATGAGAGTAATGCTTCAGGTAACTAAAATGTAAGCATATTTTGCTATTGTACATATTTGCTTAATTAGTTTTAAATAGATTATGATTTTATTATTTCCACCATATTCATAAATATGCATTCTTCCATTGTCATTATTACTGTATTTAAATACAATTTGAAGTCTAAAATAATAATAAGGAATTATTTTTGTCGATCTGATTCTGAGATATTTAAGCATATATATAAATCGTGTATCAATATATTCGGGAGGAAATGTACAGGGTGCATGTAAGTTGTGTTTTAAAGTTTTACACTCTAAACTTCCACCAAAAAGCTGTATGGTAAAAGTAATGGTACCACCAAGACGGCTGCACAAAGTCGGAAAATTGGAAATGGGATCTATTTTCGTGGCGTATTTTGCTTTTAAACTAGCTAGAAAAAAATCATGCATCAAACACATTGGCTTTCAACAGCCGCAGGGCACGGCACAAAGCCCAAGTCAAAAGGGATGTGTTGTTTTATTGTATACATGCATGCATTATGGCCTTGTCTTTCATATTTTTTATGCTTTCTTCAAAGGGAAGAACTAGAACATGTATTATATGTACATAATAAAAAAATGTGATGCATGATATAGGAGTCGCGGTTGTCACTTTGTAACTAACACACTGTCAAAATGCATATTACAACCTACAAAACTCATTTAGAGTACGAGCTCGTATGCGGTGATGTCGAATATTGTGTAGGTACATTTACAAATGAATATTTGGAGCAAGAGCAGAGCACAGAAATACATTAACAAAAATATGTTATCTATTACATTAGTCCTGTAAATACCTTGTGAATTTAAGGAAGCTCTACTGTTTGGTTTGACTATTATTTTTATTTATTGACAACTCTGTAATGCAATGCATGTTATTTTAATAATAACTCTGATAGCTCACATTGTCGCAATGTGAATCCACATTCAATTTTTTATTACCCCCAAAAGCCCGTCTTTCTTTAAGTAATTTCCTTGTAAAATTTCCGTCTTCCTTCTTTCTTCTCCCTATTTTTGTTACTTAATCTCATAAGTGTAAAGGGAGAATAAAAATAATTTTGACCCAACATTTACCCTCATGCCAACACGGTGGCCCGTAAGCTTATAAAATGAATACACGGTTTAATGATAATAATAGTTGTAGCTACACGGACATCTTAATCTGATGATGTTTCTCATTGCATTGCTTGTAAAGCTCTGTTGCTATATCAGCCCAATTCAATTTCAATTTCACTGCCACTAGTTAAATGACTCATGGTATGAAGATTCGAGGTAGTAATACCAACTTGTAAATTATCATATTATGTGGTTGTTTTATTTACATGCTTTTTTATTGGCACTTCTGGGTGGGCCACTGCTGTTGATTTAACGGTTGCTAGGTTTAACGGTTCAGAATACGCCACTGAAACTACTACGTTGCATGAAAAATACGCACAGAGTGTCTTTTGCTGCTTCAGTTCCTCAATTCAGGTAACTCAGTTTGTGGACGTTTGTATACGGGAGAAATATGAATTATTGTTAAATTAAAAATGGAATGGAACCTGAAATGTTGCCTTTATGACATGTCACGAAAATTCAAAAGACCTCCAGAATTTAGCAAGGCACTAGTTTGAGTTAAGACATAATTAGCTGAAGCATGTTCATTATGATGAACGGAGACAAGCATATGTATCTTTAATGAATATATGTCTATATGATTTACTTGATTTTTTACATGGATAACTTACACTTAATGAATTGAGCGCTTGCTGAGCTTTTGGGATGTCTAAATTAGTCACTGCTCTTGTCATTAAGAATTTTAGTACATGTTCATCTGAAATTGCCGGTATAATCAAATTTATTTACCACACGTCTAAAAATTAACTATCATTAACTTTTACAGGAGTATGTCAACCCGGGGGTCACCAGGTATTAATACAGCCGAAACAAGAAGTGATTGATGATCATAACCACCACTAATAATACCTTTATCTAATTCAAATCCTTCACAGTGATGAAAAAGTAAAACGGCATGAACGTTGAATGTAATGCTGATAACAAGCCAAAAATATTAATTAGATAATTCTATGTTCTATATAATAATGGCTTTACTGGCTTGCTGGCGTATTACTTATATATATATAACAATAACTGTTGGTAAATTCAGATAATATAATTTAAATTACACACGTTTCAAAAATGATTATTTATAATAATGATACTGATAATACAAAATATAACGTTAAAATGTTTTAAAAACAATATCTCTCAATATTCCGTCCAGACTAAATACTATTATAATATGTTGACCCACCACAATCGAAACAGAAAATAATATTTTTCATTGCCATCCTTTTGTTTTTATTTAACATTTGCATCTGTGTTCTGTTGCTGTCCAGAAGCAAAAAGTTACGAATAACAAGTCAAAAATAGATTCATTTACAAGTAAATCTTCGTATGATTGATTTAAATCATACATTATTTATATTTATGCATACTTTAAATTTATATTCTTAAAAATCTTAATGTTAAGTAGATATTTGATATACATTTAGGGCTAATAAAAGGTATTGCCTGTGTTTATACGTTTATGTAATTACATGACACGAGTGTATAATAATTGGTGTATTTAAAGCAAGTTAATCTTGTTTTATGCTACAAGTAAAAATCTTTCTTTTTATAATATCGAGGAGCCACCAGCAATTTTAATATCAATATTTTACTACAGGCGGTTCAAATTTCGAAAAAAAGTAAATGGACAGCAGTAATAGCTCTTTCGATTAGTAAAAGTTAAAACTATTTAATTTGTAGAAAATTGGAATAATTTATATTTTATACAAACTCATTATGATTATTACACTGATTATAACAATTATAATTTTAGTATTGATAATGAATATTTTCATGAAGATATTTTTGTCTACACATGAAGTAATCTAAACTATGTTATCATTTCAAAATTTAAAATCTCTCTTGGTCTAAATGTCACAATCAGCTTTGCTTCTGTTTGTAATACGAACATACTCAAATCAGATAACCAATGATTGTTACAGATTTTACAGACGCAGCAATTTGCAGAAATTAATAAGGGACTGTACAGGTGAAATTTCACCTTTAGAAAGTTTATGTACAATAACTACATATGTATAACAATGTTTCTTTCACACAAAAATGCTGATTGGTGAAAATGTAATTTCATTTACCTGTTAAGACACATACTACATAAGTACATGTATATTGCATACTACGTAGTATATAAGTGCACACTACGAGATACGGAAATTATTCGAAGGAACCAAAGCTTTAAGTATGATATACGACTAGGTACATATAATTACGGATATATTGTTATTAAAAAATATTTTGAAAGAAATTCATGTACATACCTATATATATTACGCGACTTATTGTAAGACGTAAATTAAGTTTAATTTGATATGTGTTAAGTATTAAGCTATCAATATTAAAAATGTATAACTTTTGTTTGAGTATTTATTTGAATATTTGTTACCTATACAACATGCAAGCCTTTGGTATGAGTTCAGCATTTTTTATTTGTTAATAAACATTCAGAAATTATTTCACAAATATTACAAATATTCTTCAGAAATTTTCATTTTAATAATATTATTATTGTCATACACATCATATATATACAACACAAAACTATTCACCCGTCATGACAAGTGATTGGCCATAAACGAATACATGTGTTACGTTAGAAACACTACTCACGAGTAGTGATTATACTTGCTTTATTAAATGGAGTCCACTGAATAGTCCATGGATAACTATACCATGATGATGATGATATAATGTTTCCCGATGTACAAAGCAACAACCCATTTTCATTAACAACTTTATCTTACACGCCAATCAGCCAGAAATAATTAAGATTGCACCTCCCCAGAAATGATTAAAGCATTTTTTCGTTGGCAGTCTGAAAAGTATGCTTTTTAACGTACGTTTTGTTGTATTAAATATATGATCAATGCAAACTGACTAGGTACTTAAAATTCTGTACAAAGTACAATTCTTCAAAAAATGAAGGTGGAGCAAAAAAGTTTTAAAGCTTTAAAATACCGTTCAATTGGATTTTTATATGTAATTTTTCCCAAAATAAATGCAAACTCATGTGTACGTTTACAACTCTATGATACACTATGGGCTTTACCTACACATAAATGAAGGAAATTCCCCACTTCAACCCTTTTGCTTGGTCAATACAAAAATGCTACAAACTAAAATATTTATGAAAAAACACTTGGTTTTCCCAGCAGCATTATTTGGTATATATAGCAGTCTCCTATTGCAAGCTGCACCCATGCAAGTTACATTTTTTTAAACTATGAAGGTAAGTAACCCTTTCCTTTTATTTGAAAAACGGATGAACGGAAAAACTCCTACCTTTTTAAATGCATATACTATAACATAATATTTTCCACAGCAAACAAAATTCTTCAGAATGAGATTTACCTATATGCATTCCCGGAAATTCCTACCCAAACACCAAATAGCAGCTAGAAAATTGTCAGGGATCACAGAACAGTTTCATAAAACATTGTAGGTAGGTATGTAATGTGCATGCGCATGTATGCCTTCTTACATTTTACTAAATATACCCGGCCCTTTGTAAAAGAACCTGAATTTTTGCAGCAACCTAAACCCTTACTTTGCCGAGTACCTATATAAAGCGAACATTTTCCCTCAAAACGACATCATTTCCATTGAAGTCATCGTGCAAACAAGTTACTTTCCCACTAAAAAGTATAATAATT
>JAHZNC010004664.1:0-54383 GCA_027744095.1 Zhuqinia jingwanae | reverse complement strand
GTTTTCCACTGGGAGCGGTTTTATAGGGGAGCAGTTCACCTAGGGGGCAGTTTTGCTGTGGGAGAAGACCAGGGAGACATTCAACGAGGGGAATACCCCTAGAACCATTTGAGTACATATCCAAAAATGGAATTTGTGTTGGATCTATTGGCACCGAGCAATAAATAAATTATTTTATGTGCTGCCGCTAAATAAAAAAAATAAGCAATGAATTATTTTCATGACAACAACAATAAGTACATTATTATGCTTAGAACGGTAACAGTTGCTTTCGTGTATCTATTTTGTGTATGTGTGTGCATACAGATATATATATTTTTTCTTTGCTGTCTATTTCAATTTATTCATTTAAAAAAAATATATTCTCAATGAAAAAAGTGCATTCACTTTAAACATGTTAAAATTTACAAGATCGTTACTCTGGTGCCATTGTCATGTCGATGACAGGGATGACAACAGAACACGAGACAATATAATAATCTGATGCCAAAGAATCAGCTACACAGAATTTGTAAAAGAGAAAGAAAGTTACACTGATGCTCTCATATCTTTTCCTTTCATGTGAAAATTACAAAAAAAATATATTACATAGAATAGTTGCACTCTCTTCAACTCATGTCAAGAGCATTTCGCAACGACAAGTTGATATGTGCATAATTAAAGCTGCCGCTGAGCTCTGCTGTTGTTAATACGGACAGAGTATATAGAGAGCAAACTTTAAAATAAAAAAATATCACCAATAGCAATATCAAAAATCAACATCGTAAAAAAAAACATCTTTATCTATTAGCGTATCAGTTTTTGGGATCTACTCAAACGCGCAGTATAATATTTTTTATCATTAATTTTTTTTTGTAAATCGTAAATTGCTATCTTGTTCAAAAGTACATGCTACTTTACAAAAAAAATATATTATATATATAATTATTGGTTATTCAAAAACATGTAATGGTGCTTCCGGTGTATTTAGCTCTAAATATCTCGTTAATTAAGAGGTGCAAATGGAAATTCTCATTTAATGACAGATCAAAATCTTGATTATTGTTATTTGGCAGAGAGATAAGCGAGCAGAGAGGCATTCATGAAATTAAATGTAATGAACTTACATACAAATCTTTTTAAAATAATTGAAATTGGTATTATGTAGGTACAACACTAAAAGGTATCTGACATACCATCATCATCATCATCATCATGCTAATAAAAACAATTGTTTTTACATACGTAATTTTTTTTTCCCCACAAAAAAAAATTATCCTTAATCTTTTTGATTTTTTGTTGCTTTGCTTGTTACGGAGAAGAAAAAAAAACATAATCGAACAACTTATTATTTTATATTGTTTTGTGTGTGTGTGTGTGTGTATGATTACTTATTATTATTATGATGCATACACAATGCAAATACTGGTATATAACATGTTATATTGTATGTGCATTCTCATATGCATATATTGGTAGAGATATCGATAAATAATCAGGATCATCACCAAAAAATTAATCAGCCTTTTACAACTTCACAAGTATATACACATGCATCATCTCTCTATCCAACCGCGTTTACTTTTTAAACATTTTTAACCAGTTAAACTACAGTACTATTGCTGCCGCTGCAACAGAAAGAAAGAAAAACACTCTACTTCATATAATACGTAATATAATATATAAGTTAACATGGTTATATATTATTGCTTGCATTTCTTTAATAGCAACGTGTGCATCAATCGCCGTGCTCATTTTCCTCATCATCATTAACATCAACAACATGCATATCAGTATTTTAAGTACTTGTTTCATTCTGGTTCATTCAAATGATGAAGAAGAAGAAGAAGAAGAAAAAAAAACTGGCCGGTTAGTGACCTTCTCTTTTAAAATCGTGACCTCGTCAAGGACGTTGTCTTTTTCCTTGTTATTGTTGTTAAGTGTATTTGTTTTGCATGCATGCTTTTTACTCATAAAAATAATAACAATATTGCTCGTCATCATTCCCATCATCATATAACTACTTATCATTACACTCATTTATGCTCACTTTTAGTAGGCAGCGTGTGGAAGCTTTATGATATTTTCCTTTCTGCATGTCAGTCCGTTCGCACTAAAACCTTTCACTATGAAGCTTTTAAATGTTTGGTTCATTTCGTGTGGGATTAGAGCTCGATACCTGACAGAATAATTTTCAAGCCCAAATGACATGGCTAATGGTTTGAAATACAATTTTTATTGTTGAAAGTGTTTAAGTTATCGTTGAGAGCTACATGTTGGGTGTGACGATAGGCGATTAACATAAATCCAGTCTGCATTCATTCGAGTAAATATTTTGCTGATAGGGCTAACTTGGCTGGGCAATGGATGGTTGTGAAAGGAAAAGGGTCCACGGGTGCGTTCAGCGTCAGGCTGGTATCCATTAGTTTTGTTGTGTATCAGGCTAGTTGTCAGCTTACGCTACCTCGGTACTCCAGTTGTACCCCTTTGTTTACTTATTTATTTCAAAAGCGATATCTCACCTCAGATGATCACTTATTAAATAAAATATGTAACGGATATACATAAATTCGAACGCATATGTATGTGCCAACTATTTGTTATTATTCACTTGCACTAGCACTGCCACAAAAAAATATAAATGTTTTTGAGTACACGTCACATGACGCATATGTATAAATTTCTTAAGGAGCCGTTATTTAAATGCACTTCGAAACCACCACCACTATCATCATCATCACCAGATGACTTGGTAAACATGTGCCAAAAAAATGATGGGCGAATATTTTACTGGCATTCAATACTTGACTTTTGTGTGTGTGTGTGTGTGTGTGTGCGAGCAAGCAAGCAGCATAACAGAATGTAACCGCATTCAACTTGATTTGCCATTTTGGAATTGTTGTTGTTGCACATGAACTCCTTATTTGCAAAATGAATATTTATTATGATAAGTGTGTTATGTCCTGTATCTATGTAAACTACCCCCCTCCATTTGTAGTACTCATTGCACATTAGATTGTTGTTCCTGCATTCTTGTGTACTTTCTTTGCTGTGTGCTGACATATTGCATCTCTTTGAGAGCAGGGTGGGAAGATGATTTGGGGCTCTTTGTGGAAAGAAGAAGGGGAGGAGGGAGCACGAGCACAACAACTGACCAAATTGTGGCAACGGCGTCATTTTGTAACGCAAGGGTAATAAAAGGTTTTCAAAAAAGACAATAACGACATCATCAGCAGCAGCAACAATATCTGGCAACAAACGAATTTACCTAACCAAGCAAATAAGAAAATGTTGTGTTGTCGTGTAGCACGTTGCTCAGTGTTAAATGGAGGCCTGTGGGTATGCATGATTGTATTTTTTACTAGTTTCGTGTGCATCATGTTAAGTGTTTGTACTCGATGGTTGAGCTTCATGTGTCATCTTCCTCATGCAAGTGCATGTTAAGTACCTCTGCGACCACATCCACAATATTGATATGATCATCATGATAACAAACTGCATAATAAACCAAAGTACTGCCACAAAGAAGGACTGCGTTGTGTTGTTGAGATGAAGTACACAAGTTTTCGATGAACTGACAGAATTTAAGAATGGCTGAAGTGCATTCACGAAATCTGTCAAAATCACATTTGTGTTTAAGAACCAATCTTAATTCGTTGTGAGAGATACATTTTATAACCAAAGAAATAAAATAACATATTTTATTAGCTTAAAATATAAAAATCTTTCTTGAAGGCATGTGTACCAACTTTGAAGGGAAACGGTCAAGCAATTCTAAAGTTATTTTACGGAGGGACAGAGTAAAATCCCACATGAATTGAGTTTCATGCAGTCCGCAGCAATAATAATTCACAACACTAACAAAACAAGCACCTTTTGCTGATTTTAAAACGCATTGTATATTTGATCCTGTTACTGCTATTTCACATCCTGCATCAAAAATGTGGGCTGACCTCATTAAATTTGTTTATGAGTTGAGGAGGACAGTTTATTACCTGGTTATTCACAGTAGTAGTAGTAGTAGAAGTAAGTAACTTATTTTTATTTTGATATCATGATCACTCAAGTCAAGTATGCGTGTGCAGCAGTAGTAGTATCATCATAACTTTAGAAAGAAAGATCACTTTCCTTTGATCTCTGAACCCTGTAGGTAGTGTGCATCCTAATTAATTATTCATTGTGCACATTATAATGCACTTCCTTTATGCGTTTTTATGATGCCATATTATAGCGTCAAGGAAACGAGCAAACAAAATATTAAAAAGTGTGAGCTCTCATGGAATAATGATTGACGAAAAATTTAAACTAATACCAAGATATACGCAATTTGTAGTAGCATTTTCTGGATTCCTCTCTAGGAACATGACCTCTCTCCTTATCTCCAACAAATCAAAAAGATGATCCGGTCGTGAACTCTGTTTGATGTAGTTTTTGTCCTTTTACGAGTTCAAGTCGATGGCGTGCGTTATGAGTGACATGTTGGTATTTGGCATTCGTGATTGAACCTGTTATTTCTGATATTACGTATGCATCCCTATCATATTATCTATTCGATGAAATGCGTCATTGCGCCTCCTAAAAACAAACAAATAATATGTAAATTAGACGTGTTTATTATCATATTTTTTTTATTGTGAAGGATATACATATGTATGTATAGCAGTTACATTTCGGGTCTAAAAAATTTAAAAGCATCTATATTACCCGTCTATTCGTCTACAAAAACAATTGGAAATTGAGGATGCAACAATAACTAGTTTTGAAAATAGCACAATAGACATACAGGGCATACTCTTTATTTCTTCATTCGTGTCTAATTTTACACCCATTTCAATCCATTGGATTTAAGAAAAAAAAATAGAATGCACAAAAAAACATTTTTTGCCATTGTTGCTACTCTGGTGTAAAAAAATTATACTAATTTTGCTACTGCATAATTACAAGTTGTAGATAATTTCTTCCAGAGAGAAAGAGTTGCAAGTCAAAATGTTTTTTTGTTGTTGTTGTTGAGATCTTGTCACATCCATCACTAATTGTCAACTATGTTGAGTCTAGGCTGAGTATTTTGTATACAACCATTTATCATTTTATACCAGTCCAGGTCATCAAATCATGGTGTGGGTATGTACTACAAAAATCAGTATGTATGTAGTTTCTTCGTCGTATATCTGTGGTCACCACCACTAATCACCACACACGCACTCAAAGCAACATACATAACTACACAACTCCCAGAATATTGAAGATCACAGAGATGATAATGATAACTAGAGTGTGTAGCTTTTTCCTCTTGAGAGAAATCCATTGTAAATAATTATTGCTGTTGTCGTTGTTGTTTAAGTGAAATGCTTGCTGTGCAATGGAAAAACGAAATATGTAGGAATCCTCTTCTGTGTTTATATATATATGTATGAATGTTGGGTTTAAGAGAATAAAAAAAAGTAGACGAGGTCGACTACGGTCACACCCTCAGTGTTAAGATCATCACCTCATGAAAGCAAAAAGATATTGGAATAATTATATTAAATTAAAATCCAGCTGTGAGCCCTGTCAGCAGGAAACCTTGCATTCTTCATTAATAATTCCCAGAGTTACTTTTTATTATTATCTGTGGCCATTTTACACTACCCTACCTGTTATAATAATAATATGAGCATCATGAGATGGATTTTTTTTCTCGTGTGTTATTATATGTTAAAAAGCGTATAACATTTGGTTTTTTGAAAATTTGTGTTTGAAACAAGTCAAAAGGAAATTGAACTCCTCTACTGGTCGAGTGTTAAATTCGTGTAATTAAATTACAATGAGGATGAGGATAAAACGTTTTAAAATCCATTCAGACACACAATGCAATGCGTCATATGAATGGACACGTTCATAGAAAAAATCCATCATAATATAAAATTGTTGACTTTTTTAAGGATGTCTTTTTTTCTTCTTCTAAGTATGTTGTTGTTGTATGCACTTCATTGTGTCGTTTTGTTTATAAAACTATAGCATTATGATGCTAACTATTAATTTAATTTTTTAAATCAGACACATGTTTTCTGTATGCCTCATTTACACGGAGCACACGGACAGAGTGGAGTGGTTGGTGAGCATAAATTTTGAGAAATCTCATTAAAAAGCAAAACTTTTGAAAGTTTATAGTTGTCAAGGGAAGATACTGTCGGTAAGGAGAATCATTGCGATGGCTTGTGTATCTAGTCCGCAATTTATTTCATACTTCACGTTTGGCGTGTTTTATGTTCACTAAATTCTCGTTCATCCTTGTAATATTTTTTTCAGAATTTTGGTACATTAAACATAAATAATGCTAATGATAATAAGGGATCTTTTGGTACATGTGTTTGGTGCCACACACATTGAAAAAAAAAATATTAATTTAAAAACTAAATAAATAAAATTCAATTTCCAGGAATTTTAAATCCTTATTTTTTTACAAGCTTTTTTTACAGAAAAAGTGGGGGGCTCATAGGGGTAATGTGAAAATTGTGGATGTATTACTTATACACTTCAACATTCTTATATTTTTGCTCAACATTAAAAACCTGATACGTACTTTGCTCTTATTAAGAGTGAGTCTATTATTGTTTAATAATTAATTGGGACTTTAAAAAAAAACAGGTGGTGGGTTGTTACATCATATAATATAATATGCGTATCTCTAGTTGCAAATCACCATGTCAAATGGGCACGTGTATAAAATATCAAATGAATAATATGTTTAGAGACATCAGAGTCTTTTGATCGTGAACTTTGTCTTTTGTCACTGTCATTATCAGCAGGGAACGACATTGTTGCAATGAAGTGAAGATAGCTCTATTTGGGCTGAGTGACTGACAACAACGAGACGTGCTTCTACAATATATTTTACTACAACAACAATGATGGACATTTTACATGTTTTCATTTTGCATCTGTACACCTGTGTGTGTGTATACACTTTTAAATGCCATTTACTAATACTTTGGTTGCATGCTGTTGTACATGCATGTGTGTCGAGTTGACCCCTTTGCTGCACAATTTTTGATTGCTATTTTATGTAAGATCAAAGCAATAAGTTGAGAAATTGCATAAAAATATATATCTTTCCTTGCACATTGTTTTGGTATGAAAGGAAACCAGATTTCAAGTATTTTTTTTTGTTTGTAAATTTGAACACAACACCGGAATATATGTACATAAAAAATATATACACAGATACACATTTTATTGATTTTATTTTAATAGTCAATTTATACTACTGCTGAGCATTGTGACGGATCATTTTTTCATGCCTACATGACTTCCCCCCTTCCCCCTTTGAATGTGTTTTCTTTTTTAGAACAACACTTCTAGAAAGAATTGAATAGTGTGAAAATATTTTTTTTTCAACATGTTTCATATTCAATATTATATAATCTTTAATAATTTATAAATAAATAAATAACAAAAGTCATGAACGGAGTATATGTGTATGTCTTGTATTGATCTTGTTGGTGCTTCAAATGTTCTGATCTCTTCAATCTATACTGCTGTGCATGTAAAGTCACGATTTTATCCTTTGAAACTGAGGCAAAATAAAATCAACAGAAGCAAAAATCTAATATATTTATTTAAAAAAAAAAGAAGGAAATAAAAACAGGGATGAAATACATACAATGTGCACATAACCTGAACATGCCTCATTATCATGCATGCACTTTTTTTTATCATCCATTCATGGAGTTAAATTTCTTTCTTAATGTAAATAGAAGAGAGAAAAAATGGAATATAATGTTGTTGTGGTTTTTTTTTTTGCATTTTGCATTGGAGCAGCAGGGTAGATGGGAAGGGAAAAGAGATGGGGTGTAAGTAAAAAAAATATACAATAATAATAAATGATTTGAACAAAGGAAACATGAAGGGCTGCTCATGTACCTGTCTTTATCATTGTTATAATGAGATGCTAATGAGAAACAAATGCTCGTTCATGTCTTTCAATATATCAAATAAGAGAGCTTTATTAGCAGTATAAAAAATATATTATACATTATAAACATATTACGCATTCTCTCTCTTTAATATGCATAATAGTGTGCATGTACAATTTTTTCTCTCCTTTTTTTATATAATCAACTACATTTTTATAGTTTATCAGTGTCACAATCTGTGAAATAAAAAATCTAGTCATTCTCATCATCATCTTTTATATAATGTGTGAATCTTGCAATTGCTTTTCTCTCTCTCTCTCTCTCTCTCTCTTTTTTACTTGTTGTTGTTGTACTAGCTGTTAGTTCACAGAGAATCTAAATAGCAAATTGTCAACTGACGGCAAGGTTGATAATGGACTCTTGTCGTGTCTCCGTCAATATTTGTGAACAACGTTGTTTTGGATGAGCAGGTTTTAAAAGCGAGTTGTTGGTATTTAAAATCCTTTCAAAATGGTGATAATTTCAATACATAGATCTAAATTGAAGAAAAAAAGACGAGTGAGAAAGAGATTTTTTCATACAGTTGAGTGAGAGAGAGGATTGTTACACATTTAATTCCATGAATGAGTAGTATATAGGTACTTGTTACTTGTTATCCTTACCACCAACCATTTAAAAACAAAATTGTTGATAAAAAAAATATCTTTCAACTTTCCAGGTGAGTATTTTGTCATTATAGCAGCAACTACTACTGCGGCGATGATGCTAGTACAAAAGAGGTGGTTTCATGCCTATTAATTACATAATATGAGATATGACATGACAATGGTGCAAGTTATGATACTGGTGCTATGGTGATAGTGATGATGATGATAATGGTTAGCAATATCAAGAGTTGAACCAGAGGTTGTAGCTCTGCAGCATTTTATTTTTTCGTACAAATCAAAACCAACAATAGATATTAAAAAATTCGGCAATTTAAAACCGAGGAGAAAAATTGCTGCACCAAAACAACTTTTTGAAGTTAGAAAAATGTCGTTATGATGATTTTTGTAGGATTAGTAGATATAAATATTTACTAAATTGTCGTCGCGTATTAGAATCTTGAGTCATTTTATGATATGGGATGAAAAATGTATATGTGAGCGCTGTCGTAGAATATAATGCACTGCAAAATGATCACGTTCCGTCAACATAAATAATAATATATTATGTTGTATCCGTCATGTCATCATGTGTCCATTTCATTAAATATGAATCTGATTTTTTTTCAGTTAATAGAGTCGCAAAATATGTTAATAAATGCAGATAAATCAAATTTGTGGAGAATGACTTAAAAATTTTGCAGCAAATATAATAATATAATACTAATAATATAATAATATAAATACATGCAAGTTTTAAAGGCACAACAATAAAAAGTATCAAAAGGATTGGGCTACTTGTTAGTAAAGGCACTTTAGCTGTAGGTTCCAATGATAATCATTAGATATTACTATAGTAAAAAATATTTCCATTACATAACTGAGCTGAGCTTGAAAACATCTTGCAAGTTTGTAAAAGCATTTGTGGTCCAAATCTCATCCACTTTTATGGAATTTATGAGAGTCGAAAATGTGAAGGTCGCTTATAGACATTTTTTTATATGTAAAAACGAAATATTCCGCCGCATTCCAAAGAGCACTCTTCCGTATACAATTACTCTTACTACTGCACCGTAATGAAATTTATGAATAATAATAATAATAATAATATCCATATTACAAATTCGAACAACTTACCAGTAACAACCACCATCTTATGCTCATGAAAACAAGATAGATGGACAAGTTATTGCAGTTTTGACTTTCAGTCAACTTACACTTGCTATTCAATATTTCATAATAACATGGATGCATAATAATAATAATAATAATAAACGGGAACAACCGATATATCGAAGTAGCGTAAGCAAATTAGACATTTCGGATATCATATTCGTTATCAAGAGCATATCAAATTATATCGATTTGTTTCGACAAAAAAGACCATTAGGCTCCCACTTTAAATCAAATCAAAGACCAATCTAAGGGCCATACCGTTACCCTTCGAAAGCTGATTTTCAATATCAACCCCACTCTTTTCTTAATGATCTCGTAGTTACGTAAAGTTATTCGAACAAGATCAGATAATTCCTTATAAAGTTAGTCTATTGGACAGACGGACAGAATCGACAAAAGTATACAGCAGCTTACGCTACTTAATAATAATACACAGGTACAGTAATAATATTCATAATATTCTTCCTCTCTCTCTCTTCTCTCTCCCTTTTACACTTCTTGCCACATTACATGATTAAATGATTATGATTACACACGTTGTGATTTCTAGGACGGATTGCACATATCCAACATACAAAAAAAATTCTCTCTCTCAAGTAAAAAAAAATTTTTTTTTTGCGGGTTGATCATCAGGTTTGTGTGAGTAAAGTGATCGTAGAAGGGAGGAAACAAAGGAATGTTATATCATATCATATTATATACCTGACTGCTGTACGCCAAAACTCTTGTGCACACACATAGCTTGTGCGAGCGAGTATATTTATTATAATAATGAAATGCTAAACTTTAGCAGTTGATGATGAAGATGATGAGAAATTCCAACAGTGTTGTGCTTACATATACCACCACCACTACCATCACCTTACCCCTTTGCAATAAAATACCAACCTGTTGTTTTGTATAGGGAAATACCTTCTTAAGGATGCAAGCGGCATTCACACTTAAGTCAGTTTTCTGTTGATGATGACCATTGACCACTGTGTGCCCCAAACTCTGCAACAAGCATCTGCATATTATTATTATTATTATTATTTCCTTTTGGTGACTTGAAATATTATTCAAATTCTTTTTTTTTCTCGGAGAAAAAAAAACATTATGATTGTAAAGTTAAAAATTATTAGCACATTTAAAACTGCTCTTTGTCATCATTCCAATGACAAATGACAATGGAGGTTGATGTCACTGGATCTTTCTAGTTAGGTAGTTATGGGGAATTCTTGCTTGCTAATTTAACAAACTTTTCCTTGCCATTATTTTTATTAATTCTTATGCACAAAAAAAAACAAGATAGACTTTCGAAATGTTGAGTATGCTGGGATGCCGAGACTGACCTTTGTGTTATATATTATATTACTTACTTGGATATGCCAAGAACATGACACAAAACAACAATTTACACGTGAGCATAGTGTGCATAGGGCTGCTATATAACAAGACAAAAATATTTGGCTATGTAAACTATGCATATAAAAAACACAAGATTTTCTTAACAAGTATGTGGTCATTAATATCACCAGCATCACCGCTGATTTACCAGGAAATACCAATATATGATTTTATAAGCATTTAAAAGAAATAATGTGGGGGATATATGCACAAGAGAAACAGGAGCTGTATGTTTTGTGTTTTTCCTATACTATTGTAAGTAGTATAACAAGTTATTAAAATACACACACACACACACATCTTAATATAATATTTATGGTTTTATTACTTGTTGAAACCGAAATTTATCATAGAAACAATTAGAATTTATCAACGAAAGCGGTCGTTCTCTCATCATCATCACCACCAGCCTCTTATTCACGGCAATAAAAAAAAGATGATTTGCGTCTCTCTATCTCTCTTTCTTTCTTTGATATGGTCTTCTGGTGCTATAAAATCCTCATATTTATCGCCATTCTCATTTTCATATATATATATATTGCATTGGCAATAAGAACTTTTACCTTTTTTATTATTATTATCATCGTTATTATTAATTGACAATCATCATCTGAAAGCAATAATATACCGCCTAGTAGCAGCAAACAGGTGCAGATTTTAGTAGTAAGTAGGCAAAGCAACAACTTACTACTTCAAATACATATATCTACATATATGCACTTCACTTCGTTAGTAAACAAAATTCTTTTTATTTTTTTTTATATTTCGTAACTGCCAGACAGCCCAGGACCATTTCGCAAACTCGTCATTGACAAGATCATCCCATTTTTTTCTTCTTTTGTATGTTTCTTCTTCTCTGATGCTGCAACTACTACTTCTACTACTACTACTACTACTACTACTACTGCTACTGCTGCTGATGCTGCTGCTACTTGTTACAGCGTTATTGCATTTTAAGAAAGTGTATTGACAAAAAAAATATTAAAACTCGATTTCTTAGTTATTATACATACAAATATATATATACACAACAACGCGCACTTCCTTACACTCGAAGACTTGAAACCATGATGTTTTGTTGTTATTGTTATTGTGTAATAGAGAGGACCAGGAATAATAATAATAATAACAACAATCCATAATCCATCCACTCTCCAATAATCCATGCAGTAATGAAATGTGATTTTTTTTTGTATGCATCTCTTTATCCCATAGAGGCTATTAGTTGTAATTTATTGTTGCACATAGTATACAGTATGAAGGAGCAGTAAGCAACAACAACAGCAGCAGCAGCAACAACATCACACAATATAAAATTTACGACGTTTGAGCAAGCAAGCAAGTGAAGCGTTATTCTTTTTTAACCGAATGTACATACTTCTTGTGATGTGATTGATGTATTAAATCATAAAAAAATTATGCAAAATATTCATAATAAATACAATATGCTTAATAACCTTTTTGTGGTCACATTCCTAACGGCGTACGTAAAACATCATCGGTAATGAGGAGATAACATGATGAGAATTTGTTTGTGTAGGTATTCTTCTTCTTCTTCTTCTTCTTCTTCTTCTTCTTCTTCTTCTTCTTCTTCTTCTTCTTGTGTGCTGGTCTCTCTGGCGCTATGCTAAGCTACTTTTCACTCTTCGCATCTTATCCATTTTTCTGTGGTATGGCTGGTGGTGGTGATGCTAGTCAGACTGGTCTTTGGTCATCGGGAAAATCATTTTATTTATGCTACAATGAATTCTCTCTCAATCATTACACACTATTATTATTATTATGAATTTTTTAATGCGTTTTCAAAGGGCGTAGCTTAATATATTATTATGATGGTGTATATGGTTTCTGAAAACAAGAAAAATATATACCAAGTGATATATAGATGATGAGGTAATGCGTACTTTTCCAGGAAGTGTTTTTTCTCCCTAAAAATTTCCGTTGAAATGAAAGATTTGAATAAGTAAAATGACAACCATGCACAATAGCAATAGTTTTAGTAGAAATGAAGGGATTTTTTTTTGCATGTACAAATTTAATTCTGTTTTTCTCGTCTTCACCCCTTCAGCATTTACGTATATTTATATTATTTTTTGTGGTGTGCTGTCATGTCCTCAAAAAAAGAGACGCCAATTTTGACAGGAATGATTTAGTTGATCAAATATCTATTTAAAATGTACATATCTCTTTATCTTAAAAAAATCAAGGTCCACATTTACAAATATGAAATATGACAAAGAAGAAGAAGAGATGCTTTTTCTTTTCCTTTTACATGAAAGGTAGTTTGTTCTTGCCAATCTCACATGTGTCCCTCTTGTTATTTATTTTTTATTACCACATATAATAAAAACTACTCTTCCACTTCTCCGACCTAAAATTTATGACTATTTATCCTCACCTATCTATTTTCTTCTTCCATCTTATTTTTTTCATTGTTTTCAACTTTGAACGTATTATAAGCTTATTTGTACTTTTACTTCAGTTTGTTGCTTTACTTACTTTAATAATTATTTTCATTTAGGAATAGAAATACTCTGTTAAATAGAGTAACCAATTATGTTTTTCATTATTAGGGCAATTGTTAGAACACAAAGTATTATCCCTTTTAAAGCACAAATATTTTTTTGCATTGTGATTTTTGTAAGAGTTCAGATATGAACCATTTCTTTGCTGGATTTTACCCGACTGCTATGCAGGCTACTTGCAGCAAACCTAATAATAATAATACTTTCTGACAAAAGAGGGCTGTTCTCGTTGAAGTCTCACTTGTTCGGCACATTTCTCCAATGAAAAGAAATGGCCAGGAACCAAAGAAAGAATAATAATAATAACGTGTTAGTATTGTACTTGTACATATTCACACTTACATACCTTCTGTTTTTTTTTGTTTTTTTGGTGACCACTCACAAATGTCATAGAGAGAGTAGTTTGCTAATAAAGGTGTATGCTGGGTGCCAAAATAAAAATTGCTTTTGTTTGTACTGTGCATGTTCAAAATTATAAATGACAGTAATGACAATTACTTTTTTTTATACAAGCAATAAAGTCGTTACATCTACCATCACCACCACCACTACAACTACTACTGCTTCTTCTGAACATTTTTATAAATACTATGCACTCTAGTTTTTACATTCACATTCACACCACAAGAGAGAGAGAGAGAGAAATATATATATCGAGTTTTCTTCTTCTCCTTCATCTGCTTATCTATCTACTACATATACTCCAAATAAAAAGTCTTGTAGTAAAAGAGAGAGAGAGAGAGAGAGAGAGGTTTACAGTAAAAATTATATACCTATTATTATAAAAGCGGACCTATTAAAAAAAGATTTTTTTTTACAAAGTAAAAGAGTATATACATAATAAACAATGTATAGTAACTTTACTAGTACTGCATAGTTTGCTGCTATTGAGATGATGATGCTGCTGCTGCTGCTAAAGGTGCATTTTTTAAGGTTACAGGATATACATTTGTAACAATAATAATGTATGGTAATAATAATAATAATAATAAGTAGTAGTAGTAGTAGATGTGGTGGTATGTCTTGGCTTGATAATGTTGTTGCTCCTGCTGCTAATATGATGCAGTTTTATGCTACAACTTACTCCACAGAATGAAAACCTGTATTGACATTAATGGCTGATGACAGTGTGTGTGTATGAAAGAAAGAGAGAGAGAGAGAGAGATATTGAGAGATGCATTTTTCACCGAAACAACATTTTGCGAATTTATATACTCCACTCCCTATACTTATGCTACTACTACACGACCACGGCATTGTTATATGTTCTACACTTCTTTTCTTTTTACACGAAACAACAAACTGGCATTATTTCATCATTTGTACTTTGTACATTGCATCATTGTATCAGCATCATCATCATCATCATCCCTCTCTCTTCTCTCACAGCAGAGAGATGCACGCAAGGTTAGTTTTCTCAGTGCTGCAGTAATGTCAGCACTACAGCAAATATTCCTCTCTTCGTCGTTAATAATAATAAGTTGTCAAAAATATATATACGCTTTTTTTTACCAACACTTTTTTATATTTGCATAGATTAACATTAACGCTTATTCATATATTGAGGAGGGGAAAAAAATGATGGGCTATAAAGTTGGTTGCGTGTAAAAATTCTGTCTTTTTTTTTATTAAACAGTTCACTGCTTCTTGTCATTTATTTATCTGTTTAGTAAAGTATTATTATTGGAAAATATCAATATTTAAAAATATACACATATTGTGGCAACATTCAAGTCAAGTCGGTATGCATGATGATGCTGATGATGATGTAGGGTAAAATGCTAATGACAGAAGCACCTAATTTGACATCGATAATTCTCTCAGTTTTGTAAAAGGATTGTTTACCGGTATTTCTTTACACACGGACATGGAATTTTTGTTCTGACCCCAATTTCCTAAATGCACAATAATAACAATAATAATAAGTATGTGGACTAAGGACTCCTCTCTCATTCGCATATATTTATTTTCAAAAATATTTATGTAGGTTTGTAGAAAACTTTTTTTCTTTTCTTAAAAAAATGCACAATTTTTTTTCTCTCTCCTAAATTGTGATAAATGATGATGATGATGACCAAAATATGGCATACGCCATATTACAATATTTTCGGTACTCCCCAACACATTTTTTCCATACTGTTTTTTTGGTTTTAAATGAATTGAATAAATAAAAAATGAATTAATAATAATAAATATAATGTATTTATGGAAAATCTGGTTTAGCCGTAAAGGAAAGAATAGAGAAAAAAATATATAAGGCTTAGACTAAAATCGTGTCTAAGGAAATATTGGCGTAATAAAAAAATATATATACATTTTCTATTGATTATTCCTAAAAATATATATTTTATTCCCAACATTTTTTCTGGTTACGTATCTATGTATATACATCATAATGCATAGATAGAGGCTTTATCGGCTACTTTTGCTAATTTGAATAACGTTTTACAAGTTTGCGAAAAAATATGTTTATTTTTCCTGTTCGCTATTGCTCTGCTGCTGATGTGTTTATATTTAAAAGCGAAGGCGAGTAAAAAGGGGAAGGAATGCTGCTGCTGCTTCTCACTTTACATGGTCAAGCCATTTTTGATGCATCCCTGTGTATTGAAATGCCCATAGTTACATTAAATGCTGCTGCCACTCGTCAGATTTCATTGTTGTGTTGGTTTGAAAAGAACAGGTACACCGTGTGCCTTTCATCTCGCTCTCAAGGAATGCGCTCATTCTCCATTCCAAGAAAAGGAGGCTCTTTTTATGCGTGTGTTTATTTGTACGTCAGCTCACAACAACAACGGTTGTCATTACAAAATTCGCGGAGAAAACTTATACAATTTGTGCAAAACGTAATTTGCAACAAAATACCATTATAATTTTTTTTTGTAAATTAAATAACTTTACATAATAAATCTTGTTTCAATGCTCATATAATAATACATTCAGAATTTTACCTATTTATTATTATTATTATTATCATTTTCTTTTTTATCCAGAAAAACCGATATTTTCTCAAGAAGCACTAATTTGTATTCTTTAGAAAATGTTTCAGCTTAATCTTGAGATATGGTTGTCGAATGAATTATATCATTCAACTCACACAGCACACACATCTACACCAATATCATTGCAGTACTCTCATTCATTATTATTATTATTATTATCATCTCTGTTTTTCTGCATGCACCTCATTTAAAAAAATAATATGAAATATGAAATGTTAACGAAAGTTGTTCAAGAACGTACAGAACAACCGGTCTTGATTTACGAGATCGTTGATCGAAGGCAGGGATGGTTTTGTAATGGAATATTATTATTTTTTGAAAGAACACACATGCAATTTATTTATAACAATTTATATGGGCAAAAATTCAGTAATACTATTTGTGCATTCAGCACATTATATAATGTGGTATGATGATGATATTCTCTCTTTAAAAAAAAATTCAATGATTTTTTTAAGGCGAAAAAATTGTTTCTTTATTCAAAATTAAAACTAGTCTCAATATTCTACATGCATTCTATAAACGTACGTAGGTATTGGATGATTTTCTCTCTCGGATGTCATGTTACAACGGCACAAAAAGAAAATAAAAAACCAAAATTTGCATACATATTATACAGCAATAAAAACAAGTGCATGGGTACAGTAAAACTGCACTCTGTGCAGTTCATTTATTATTTTCGCCACGATACTACTACGTATTTCAAATTTTTTTTTTTCATTGTGCAATCACGCATATTTATGCAGATGAGATTTTTCAAGAGAGTGAAATCTAATACCAATGTTTGCTCCCGGTACCACGTCACAAAAAAAGAGGTAACAACACTACCTTGTAAAATATATGAAAGTAGGACGCTAAATTATACTATTTTTTTATATAGATAAGTTATTCTGTCAAGTTAAGTCAAGTGAATACAATTATTGTACTGCAGTCATTGTTTCTGATGTGCACAGCTGTGTGCAAATGATCTGATGTTGTCAGATTGGATCCCTGTTGCACTCTTCAGGATGATGATGAGATGTAATGACAAAACTAACTGACAATGTGAGGAGGAGAGAGAAAGAGAGAATCCTAGAACAATGGTGGACACTCATAAATTTTCTTACATTATTATGCATACATGCATAAGCATACATAGTATTGGCTATTTTACATGGAGAAAAGGCCAAACATCACCACCACCACCACCACCACAATAGGAGTCAAAGTTGTTTAAAGTTGATCATTGACTATTATCGTCATCCTCGACATCGTCATCATCACCATTCTCAACAACAGTGGTTGTTGTAATAGGTAATAATAATATTTTTTTAATATATTTGTATCAACTGCTACTGCTGCTGTGATATTATTTAAAAAAAATATTCATTGAGACAATAATAATCAACTTATAGTTGAGTTGGACCACCAGGAAACCTGCAGTTACTTAATAGCTCTAACTCCTCATCATCATCAACTCGTTTAACACCACTACCTCTGCTATTAACAAACACCGCAGCTGCTGCTGCTGCTGCCATGCAATTTTTTAAATAGTTTTATAGTTACTATGTGTACTATTATTATATGGTGCATCACAGTGCATAACTGTACTATAATTGTGTATGTGTGAGTCATTAAATGCATAAACAATGGTTTATTTACGGTAATAAAAAAAATCTTTTGCGAAAAGTTGGGTGACTCATTTTATAGTAACACATAAACAAATTAAAAATATATAGTCCGTTTTTTATTGCGTATCATTTTAAAGCAAAGAGAAAAATATTTGTACTAATTATAAGTTAGAAAGAAAGAATGCAAAAAAAAAGGAAACAGAAAGGTGAGTACTTACGCAATTCAAGAGAGAGAGAGAGAAAATACACGTGAAACCGGCATTAATGGACTTTACTGCATATTATTTTTTTAATCCTACTATACTACAACCTACTTTACTACATTTAAAATTGATTTTAAAAACCTGAAATTTTTTCAACCCATTTAGAAATGCATAATGATATAATAAATATGGATATATGTACTTACTTACATCATTCTTTAAACACAATTTAAACGCAACAACAAAAAATGTGCAATGCAAAACAATTGGCCCCACCACCACCAACTACCTTCATCATCATCACCACATAACTTTTTTCCCTTCTTCTTTAAACTAGAAGAAGAAGAAATTCCACTGCTGCGCACATTGTCAAATTTTTATATATTTTTTTTTCAACATTGTTGCAAATATGTACAAACATGGGCATTTGTGCATGTCCTTATAAATATGTATAACACTCTTACAATCATCATCATCATCATCATCATGTATTATTCTGCCCATGTCATCTTTTTTTTACTTTCTTGATTTTTGTTGATATTGTTGTTGTATGATCTTGTAGAGGTGGTGGTGGTGGTAATAAAAGGTGTAACTTGTTATGGAATTGTATTAATCAGTGTAATATATGTTACTGTTGTTGTTACTATATTACTACAACAAAAGGTATTTGTGTACGCTATGCTCAATATTATTAAGGTAGGTAGGTATACATCATTGTTGTTACGAGTGAGTTGTGCATGTACACTTTTTCAGCTTAAATAAAAAATAAAGCAAGGTTACAAATTTTTTTTTTTGTATCCTGAAAAATGCACTCTTTAAGTAGCCATTTGTAAGCGTTGTTGCATTATTTGTTCAAGTACTGACCCTATGTGTTCTTCATGTGTATGCGCATGCCTATTTTGACAATAATAACAATAATAACAATAATATGCATTTTTGAATAATAATAATAAAGAATAATCAAGAATATTATATAGAATGAATAATTTGTTTGACCATATAGTTTTATATCATCATCATCATCATCATCATGTGCCTACATTCTCAGAGAATAGTATTATTATTTGTTTTGTTATAATCTTTATAGCACACCACTTCAAGTTACACTTTTTTTTCTTTTACGAATTAACTACATGTTTAAGTGCAAGTTTTGATAAAGAAAAACCTACATATACTCATATAATACGACCTACGTTACTTTTTTTTTATGTATGCATGTGTCATTCGATATATTTTAAGTTTTTTTTTAGTGTGAATGAACGAAGAAGATGATGTGATATTTTTTTTTGTGCATGTGCATTCTCCATTTTGCACATATATGTTCTCATCCAATATGCTCAATTCTCTCAGCAAAAGTCAAACTTGTATATCTTGTCTTCTTGTTACTTACACAACGCAACACACACTTGCATTTTTTTCCTTATCGGCATTCCATGTCCTTTTTTATGTTTACTTTTATTATTATTATTATTATATTACAATATATACACTAAATATTTATTTACCTTTCGTTTAATCAAGTTCATTGTCAAAAGTGTTCCTTTTTTGTTGCGTGACAACAGGGTGTTGTATGTATATTTAGTTGGATGTACTTATATTTGTGTTATATATTCTCGAAAGGAGTATACATTATTTTTAAGCAAGGGCATCACCACTCACCACATTTCACATGACATAGCATACCACTACCACATCCACGCTTCAACCTTATCATTATTATTAGCTGAGTACATATTTCCCTCTATGAAGAGGCATGGCAAGTAAGCATATATAATGTATTAACGTGGGTACATATTATGTACATAAATATATGCTATGCCAGTTTTTTTCTGTCCCTTTTGTACAGTAATTTGATTGTATAAGCACACGTCCAGTCAAAATCCATTAATTATACTTAATTACTGAGGGAACATTGTTAAAATTAAAAACATGCACTCACATGTGCATGTTCAATAATTCAGATATAATGCATAAAAGGCTTAATGCTCCTCATAAACTTAGTCCTCCTTAAACTTTGTTTGAATCGTTAATCAGTGATGTGCACCATCAGTATCAGTAACACCATCCCAGTATACTTATATGTATACACACACACATAAGTACATACATTATAAATACATACATCCTCAACAACATCATTGATGAAATAATAATAAACAAATAAATAACTGCATGGATTATTAATTTCTGCTTTCTTCGAAAAATAAAATGCAGGGGTTGTGTGTATGTGTGTGTGTTCAGGGCGGGATAAATAAATAATTCTCATTTAACAGGACAGAAAATTTTTGTGGTTTTTTTTCTTCAACAAGCCAAAGAGAGAGAGAGAGAGAGAGAGAGAGAGAAGAGAGAGAGAGAAGAGAAGAGAAAAAGCATGCAATATTGTTGTCACGTCCTCGATAACTACAGAAAACAGCAAGACGGAATGATATGGAAAGAAGATGACCAACTGCTTTGTTACGAACATAATGCACACAAGCATGCATACGTAGTATTTTTATCAAAGGTTCGTGCTTACCCAACCCATATCATTGTGTGCATGATTTTTTCTTTCTTTGGAGTGATCTCACCACCACCACTACAACTACCACCACAGACTTAAACCAAATGATTACCGCTTTATTGTTAGCTATTCTATTGTGCATGGAAAGGTTAATAGAAATATAAAAAATCGCTATGTAATAATGTCATGTAAACATTAACCATGGGTTTTAAATTTGAATGTATGCATGCATATCATATCATCATCATCATCATCATCATATTCGTCATAGTGATCATGTCTTAAAATGCTATTGTGGTGGTGGTGGTGTGGTGTGCAAATGCAATGTGGAGGATCATCCTTCACAAAATTAATGTGAGTGTAGGCCAGGCACCTCTTCTGCGAGGTTATTGTTGTTGTCGTCGTCATCGTCATCATCAGTTTGATTTGACATGACATGTTCATCCCTTTGAAAAAATGTGTATATTTTTTTTCTGTACATTCCTTTAAATTCCGAACATGAGCAGAAGGTAACGTCATCCAAATTCCTACTAGCTTGATAGCTCAGATTTTTTAGGATAAATATGCAAAAATGAAATAATGTTTTTTGTTCTCTCTCTCTCTATCACACACACACACACATACACACACAGACATACAATTTTTAGGGAAAATATAGAGTTGACATGGATTCTCTCAGCAAAATATATACATTTTCTCAACGAGAAGGGAAAAAATTGCTGGTTACACGTTTGCATTTTTTATTATAGGTAAAAAAATTGACTGGAAAAGTTTATCTTTAGTTCAAAACATAATAATTCTTTGTTCTTCTTTTTGTGTATCGGTGAAAGGAAAATATTAAAGGACAACATAACAATCCACTCTCATTGCAAACAAGACTATTACTTGAAATACTTGAAAACCCACAAAATAACTTTGGATTTTTTGATCATTTACCACCACTACTTATTATCATTGTTTTTATTCCTGAACAACATATATTAGCTCCTTTCAAAACTTCAAAAAAACAAAAACAAGTAGGGATGATGGCGGCATTGATGGAGGTAGTACGTAAGCCTCCTTTCAGTATCGATTCGGTTCTTTCGGTAGTAAATTGTAAAATATAATTGTAGAGGAGATTCAAGAAGTTTACTCTTTCCAATTATTTTTCTACTTCATCTTGTGGATGGATGCTATCTGTATACTTACTCTAAAAAAGAAGGATTTTAAAATATATTTTTGCATGTACTTTCCATCCTCTTAAAAATACTCTTCTGAAACAAGTATGTGTGGTGTGTGTGTGTGTGTGTGTGTGTGTGTGTGTGCTGCAGTGGTATTATTGGCAAAAATGAAACAAGCAACGACTTTTTTTTATTCTTGGCTTCTTTTCAACGTAATAAATACACTCCAAAAAAACAACTTATCGAATGTCGATGTGCCGGACGATGGGTCGAAGAGAAACCAAATCATGCACAAACACAATTCATGTTTAGAAGAATAAAAAAATGTATACTATTTTGTGTGTGTGTGTGTGTGTGTGCATGACGAAGAAGAAAAGTGCTGTTTATAATATGATATTATTATTAATATTATTACTATTTGATAGCATGCTTGCACGCATGCTATCACCACACACACCAAAGAATATTGAGAGACCAGAGAGAGAGAGAGAGAGAGAGAGAGAGAGATGAGAGCACGGCCTGCCTGCACCACACCAACAATCCGAAAAGAATTTCTGAAGAAAAAGAAGTTGTTATACTGTTCCTCCTTCTTGTTTTTTTCTTTCATCTTCTACTTTTTTTTGCATTCTTCACCGATTATTCCGAATAAATGCCAATAATGCCAATGATAATGATGATGATGATGCAGTACTTGAATTTGCGGTTACTCAAGTTCTTCATGTTGTTGTTGCAGCGTAGCTGCTGCTACTGCTGCTGCTGCCGAAAATGATCAACATTTAAGATTATGATGATGATATGATGAATACAATTGATTAACTAAGTGAATTGAGTAGATATGTCTACATACCTACAACACAGATTATATATATATTTTTTATTTTTGGGCAAATATTGTTTTTTTTATTGTAATAGCATAGCTGAATGATTTTTTTCTTAAATTACGACACTAATATTCCCAGTAGGGGTTTTAAAGACTTTTTTTTGATGCATTACATATTTTGTGTGATATGATATGGATATCATATCCAAGTAATATTATTATGATGATGATGATTGTTACTGTCTAGTTTAGTAGCAAGTTGGACATCAGCAGTGACGCCGATAATAATAATAATAATGATGGTTTAAAAAAAATCTTGTGCGAAGTGTTGTAAGATTTCCTTGGTCTTTTTTTACCTGCCTGACCTGGCTTGACTTGGCTTAAATTGAACAACGGATCGGATCACACATTAGATCATGTAAAAAAAATCGAGAAGATGCGGTAAAAGAAGTCGAAGAAGAAAAATATGCATGATGCATGCCTGGCTTGCATACATCATGACAGGATGATGATAATATTTTGCCATACAAGTGCATACACACCATACAAGAATATCAGATATATAAATATAAATATATACAGATATTTTTTTTTGTCGTGGCATCTCCTAATCTCATGGCATGATGGAATCACAATATAAAAAGAAAACCTCCTATTCAGCAGGAGTAAACAACAAAACATGAAGGATTTTGCAAACTGCGAAGAATGCTGCGTGTAGGAAAGTAAAAGAACCTTCTTTTTTTTTTCTCTCTCTCTCTCTCTCCCCCTCCCTGTCATTTTTTTACTGCTGCTACTATACTACTAAACTACTACGACGACTACTACTACAAATCTGTACTACGAATTCACAGTGAGTCGTAGTAGTAACTTTTTTGGTAAACGAGTTAGTGACTGACCATCACTTAAAGTAAGCGGTAGTAGTTGTAGCAGTAGTAGTAGTAGTAACTTGTACAACCACCACAGCCACACATAATAGGTAACACATTCAATATATATTTCGTTTATTACCATTATCAACAACTTTGATAGTTGAAGTCATCATCGTCATCATCAGCATCATCTCTTTGCTCATCTCATATAGCCTTCATCATACTCATGATGAGTAGTAGCATGATGAGCACAGGGAGTAGTGTGCTGCACTTCTTGAAGTAAAATCGTAGCAGAATCAGCAGCAGCAGCAGCAGCCGCAGAATCAAGTCGCTTTTTTAACCTGTTGTTGGTCTTCTCTTGTGTCGAATGCTGTTGTTGTTGTTGTTATTTTCTTATTGTAATAGCCATTGCAATGGCAATCCTTGCGTTGTTGCCCGCGTAGTTGAGTTTTTTTAAGGTAAATCTTCTCTCAGAGAGAAGATCCTCAGCTTGAGAGAGCTGTGTGTGTAATGCCTTGACTTTGGTACTAGTAATCTTCACTTACTTCTCTATCAGCTTCTTCTTCGTCATCATCATCACCATAATAATCTCTGCCTGATCTGCTTCATCCTCCTCGTCATCATCGCCTTTTTTTATTCCTCTTCTGTTCATCAAAAGAAAAAACTGACTGAAGGCGAGTCAAGTTGGCATTTTGCACACAGTGCGTTTGATTTCAGGAGAAACCTTTGCCCTATCTACTTTGTAGTTACTGTTCTGGTGCTCCTCTCCACTGGTAGTAGTAGTAACTTCATCTCTTCCCAACAAAAACGTTCCTTAAGCAGCGCAGCAGAAGGAGCAACAATGCTACAGGCGAAAAGAGCAGCAGCAGCAGAAGAAGAAGAAGCTTGTTGCGTTTTCTTTTGGTGCTCCAACCTGAGAGAGTTATTCCTCCTCATCGTCTGTGCATCATCTTCTTCTGATAGAAAACTAATCAAAAACAATATCAAATAGTAGTGTGATTTCACACCACCACACATAACAGTGGAGTGAACCAAAAAACACACAAAGTAAAAGAAAATAAACTTGAACCACTTGTTCTGATCTCAACAAGACTGCTGCTTCTCCTGCTCCTGTATTTTATTGTGTGTGCAAGTGTGTGAGTTTTGTGAGTATGAAATAACCAGGAACAACAAAACAGGAGCAGTTGTTTTAGAGAGAGAAAAAAAAGTACGGTGATGGTGCATTTTGAATGTTGTGAAAGTAGTAGTCGTAGTAGCAGTAGCAGCAGTAGTAGAACTAGTAGCCGAACAGCATGCACTTAAAAAATGCACTTGTGGCATCACATCATAAATTCTTTAGACACTTTTACCAAACTCTTTTTTTTTTCTTATAAACTTTTACCACTGTGATTTGTATTTGGCCTCAAGAAGGATTTTGTATTTTTGCCCCAGTAGTAGTAGCAGATGATGATGAAGAAAGAAGGACGTGCATCATCATCATCATCATCATCATCATCATTCATACAACAGAGGCTGATGTGATGATGATGAAATTAATGTTTTAATGCACGGATGCATCTCATCATGCATGCATGTTGAATCTTGATGATGATGATGATGATAGAATAGGAGTACTTGAACTTTTCCTTTACTATTACTACTAGTATTACTACTACTACTACTACTGTTGTTGTTGTACTTTTTTAATGAAATGTGAGATCCGTGTACCATATCTGCCATATAGCTATTCTGCTAATCATGAAATTCGTAACATCATGTTCAGCCATGTTTTTTCCTTTTTCTCCGTAAATTGATAAAAAATCATCATCATCATCAATACATACTATGTATTTCATTTTTTTAATTATCGGTGTAATGAGATTATCGGTATGGGATACTTGTAACAAGTTATATATATAAATATACCAATCTTGTTGAGTGATTAATTACTCTTCAGTGAGTGGTTCTGATAAGGAAAAATTGATTTTTTTTACAATAATAACAGAAAACATTGTTACAACGGCAAAAAATAAATGGAGTTGAACTGAACTGCAGCAGAGAAAATAATAAATAAAATGGAAAGAAAAGGAACTTGGTAGGTCATGGATTATATATGTATGTATGTACATATTATTATTAGCATGTGGTGATGGGTGACTGTTTAAAGCCGCAAAAATTAGAAGAAATAAATAAATAAATAAATACACAAGATGATGACAAATTAGTACAAAGTTCTCTCTTGTATTTTATGATGATGATGTTGTTGTTGATGATGTGTGCCCCTTTCCCCTCTAACATCCTGTACAGCTGCTGTTGCAGTTGATTATATCTAATGATGTTGAGGATTCTTGTTGTTTGTGTTTGTAAAGAGGAATCCCTGTAAAAGTTGTGTAAGTAAGGTAATAATTAAGCCGTAAAGGCTTACCTTGCCGCAAGCTATTAAAAGGGTTTGTGTGTGAGTGTGTGTGTGTGTGCTGTTCCTGTTGTTGTTGTTGTTGAGTTGAGTGAATGTGGCAAAGTGGCGGTGGTGCGCGCACGGTGGGATATTTACATTGTATTATTCTCTTTACGCAAGCCGAGGTGATGCCATGTGGTTCTTTTTGACAAAAGTCATGTTTCTCTTTTTTATGCCGGTGCTGCTGGTGGTGGTTTTAAGTCAACAAGCACAAGCTGTTATATGAAGTACAATATTATTATTATTATTTTTATGTAATATGGCCTGAGTCAAGACTCAACAAAGAGTGTGTTTATATATATCCACATCAAACTTATCTTTTATTTCTCGTATATATAACGTGTGAGTTTGTGAGAGTTTTGCTCGTGCTCCATTGTTCCTTTGTTGTTTTGACAAGTGTCAAGTGACACCTGTTTTACAAATATATAAAATACACACACAAACACACACTTAGACACACGCCAAAGTGATCATATTATTATTTATCTTTTAAACGTAGCAATGGACCATGCAGAGAGGGGAGAAAAAAACATGATAATAATCTCTAGTGGTGGTCAGTGTACTCTTTATCTTGTTACATATACTTTAATTGGTTAAATATTATTATACAATTAGTGTTCTCCACCTCCAACAAACTTCCGGCTCACTAATTGTTCATTAAAATTGAACTATTTAATGGAACCTACCATTATTATTATTATTATAAAATATATATACACTTCTGAAAAATCCACAATTTATTTTTTTATACAAAAACATGTATAAAAATATCAGATATAGTAATATGGAATTTATTTCGATAAATAACTCAACTTGTTAGCGTTGTTGTTGGTATTTATGTCTTTATTAATCCAAGCAATATATTTTGCTGTGTACAGAGAAAAATGAGACAAGGTAGGGATATATGAAGAAGCCATTGGAATGGTTAAAATTATTATTATTATTATTATTATCAACAGCATTTAAAAAGAAAAAAATTTACAACGTTATCCTCCTGCTGATGACTGCGGTGATGAAAAAAATGCCCACATTGTTGTCTTTATTATTTGTACGTGACGGTATAAAATAATAGAGAGCAAGAGAGCTCTTTGCTGTGTGTGTGGTTATGTAATAATAATAATAATAATAATAAGCAAACAACCAGGGAGAAAAACATGCTACCAATCATAAATACAATGATGATCATATAACGATGATATGATAATACATCTCTGTCTACCTATCATACACAAGCACATATCACTCTAGCACATCACATATCAGCTTAACTACATGTATAATACCAGCAGCATTTTTTCATGTATTTGTGAGAAAAAATAATAATGTTCTCTTTTAAAAGGTATATCATTTTGCCATTTCACATCTGCATTTTATTGGAATATAAGAAAGAAAGAAAGAAAGAAAGAAAGAGAGAGAGAGAGAGAAGTCAGGATTAAAATAATGATATTATATATTATATAGAGATGTATTTTATTTGCTACTTGAGTTTCTGTTTTATTATTGTTATTATTTTTATTAAAAATAATAATAAAAATCTCGCTCGACAAAAACGATTTCTTTAAAGAGCGTCTAAATGGTTGTAAACCTTTCAGCAAGCTGCTGAGAGAAAGAAAGAGAGAGAGAGAGAGAGAGAGAGAGAGAGATAGAGAACAACGTGACCGTTAAAACTACTGCAATATAAATATACATGCATAAAATACTTGTACTCACTTTTTTTTACAATATGTTCACTTCCATTACATTTGATTCATTTGGGTATATTATATGTTTTCTTGGAAGGAAGAAGAAGCACCACCACTAAAAATCACTTTGGTGCCAAGAAATATATATATAAGGGAGTACAAGAAGATTTGATGTTGTTGATATTACTAATTTTTATAGTTATACAGTTTAGTAGATGAACAACTCTTTTTTTAGGCAATTTTTTGTGAAGTTAAGGAAAGTTCTGGAAATATTTAAAGGAAACAGTGTGTGGTAAAGTCCGAGAGCGGAAAAGCAAGTGATTGTGGATGGACCAATTTAACAAGAAAAAAAAACGAAGAAGAACAGAAAAGTATAGTGATATAAACATGATTGTTTTGAAATATCCTGTCAAAATGGAACGTGCTAACTTTTTTTTCTTGTATAATATGTACCCAAAAAAAACTACATATTATTCATACTTTTATTATTATTAGTTTGTTGTAATAATGCCCAAAAGTAATAGCATTCATGAAAAAGTACTGAAAAAAACGCACGTCATGTCATTCATTCTTGCTGTTCCTCTCTCTCTCTCTCCCTCTATATCTGTTTCTGTTAAAATTTATTTTAAACCGGGGAAACTTTGTATGGTTATTATCAGTGGCATCATCATTATCATCCTCGAGCTCTCTTGTAGTAGTGTACACATTTATCATTTATTTATATGTTGATGATGATGATGATGATCAACCAGAAGATGATATCAGTTAGAAGAATCTCTGGTTGACTGTGCACAAGCAACAAGACAAGATAATATAATCACAAGACCTCTAGAGCAGCAGCTGCTGCTGCTGCTGGTGCTACACAAAAAAAAGTATCATCATCATCCTCCACGGAAGAAGCACCACTACCAAGTTGAAATTTTGAAATACAATATTCCACTTAACTGACTTAACAATGACCATAGGCGCTTATCAGAAATAAAAGGTGGTACAACACAAACATCAGTCTTCCAACATTTCGTTTTTTTTTCATGTTGTGGTTATCATTATTGCTTTAAAAAAAGAATGTACCTATGCACGTACAAAATGTATATTTATGCTGCTGCTGCTCTCCTGCTGACTGAACTCAAGAAGAAGAAAAATACTAACTGCTACACACAATTTATTAAACAAATTGTTCATTAAAACATTAGCCAAGCCAAATGTTTTTTTCTTTATTTAAATGTATTGTGCCCAATTTTTTTTTCTTGAAAGTTTGAAAATAAGATTTCATTAGGTACATTAGTTATTTTTTTGCAAAAAAAAAAAACAATATTCAAGTCATCATCTAACTGTATATATTTAAAAAAAAAAAAATTAAAACGAATGACCTTTTGCCGCATTTTTAAAAAAAGAGTCTTATCCTCACTTTAAAGTTCAAACATACTTATCCACTTTTCATTTTCAACCATTTTTATAGTAAGCATTAAAAATACTAACTGCTACACACAATTTATTAAACAAATTGTTCATTAAAACATTAGCCAAGCCAAATGTTTTTTTCTTTATTTAAATGTATTGTGCCCAATTTTTTTTCTTGAAAGTTTGAAAATAAGATTTCATTAGGTACATTAGTTATTTTTTTGCAACAAAAAAAAACAATATTCAAGTCATCATCTAACTGTATATATTTAAAAAAAAAATTAAAACGAATGACCTTTTGCCGCATTTTAAAAAAAAGAGTCTTATCCTCACTTTAAAGTTCAAACATACTTATCCACTTTTCATTTTCAACCATTTTTATAGTAAGCATATTGACTGATCTTTTTGTGAACAAAACTCATAAGTTTGATGATAGGAAAAATTTTATGTAAAAAAGTAACTAAAAGCTTGTGTGTGTAGCTGTCAAAGCCAGGAAGGAGATGCACTATAGTTTCCTTCTAAAAACTTCATCGTGTTGCTTCTTTTTTTCTTTCTTCAAGACATCTGCTCTCCTGCGATTTTAATCCTTGACGTATTTTTTTTTTCTAAAATAAATATAAGAAAAAAGCCAAGAGGTATAGAATCTAAATTTTTCATGGTTTTTACCCAACACTTGACTGGAAAGGATATTTAAAGTTATATGGAAACATATCTGCATAATATTCATTTTTGTACGCATAGCAAAAATAACTTAGAAACGAGAGAAAATGGATGATAATGATTGACTGTTTTTTTTAAATTCTTCAAACGTTTTTTTATATTTCTCCTCAATTCCACCGTAAAGTAGTATAATAATAAATAAATGAAACGTAGTATATATTATTATTCAGTATTTGAATTATTTTAGCCAAGTTTACATAATAGACACACACACACACGCTCACTCAATATTCTACTACTAAATATTATGACGATAGCATAAAAAAATGTGTGTGTGTGTGTGTGTGTGTAATATGTGGTTTATTATAAAAATAGGTTTGAAATCAAATCAAAACTCAAGTCAACCAAGTGAAAATATCTTGATCATACATCTCTCTCTCTCTCTCTTCGTAGTAGTAGTAAGCTTTTGCAATGTATCATCATCATTATCATACATCAACATCGCCACCGCCACCACTCTACTTTTACTAACAGTAGTAGTGTAGCAGCAGCAGCAGCTGAACTATAAAAAAAAGACGATGTGTGTATATTAGATACATAAATTTTTTACCTAAGGTATAGAGTTAGGTAGTGCAATAATATTAATAATAATAATAATAATATTTGTGTATATTACATTGTACAAATGCATATATTTATAGCATTAACCTTTTACTACTACGGTGTGTGTGTGTGTGTGTGTATATAATATGTATTATTTCAGTATTATTATTATCATTATTATACAATTCTTGTGCTTGGTTTACAAGAAGAAAGGGTCCATCACTATCAATTTTTTTTTGAACGGGATGATGAGCACATTACCTTTTGGTTTTTAACAATATTGTTGGACAAAAAAGGATTAAAAGCTAATCTAACCAAGTATTCCTCTTCTTTTTTTGTGATGATAAAAAATATAAAAAGACACACACACACACACACATGCTCATTTATATAGGCATATAATATAATAAGTATATAGGATATATGATGGAGTACGTTTGTCTAGCAGTATTTCATTCATTTTCTCTTGATGATGAGGTAGAAAAGAGGGAAGCTTTTCTCTTTCTAACACTATAACTGCTCAAGAAATACACACATACAACAACTACTACCACATTAATAATTTTTTTTTATATTGTATGTTTTTTAATGCTTGTAGATAGTGATGTACATGCATGTAGACATAGCTACACATTAGTTTTTATTTTAGACCCTCCTTACCGTTTTTTTTAGTTTTAAAACATAATATTGCACTTGTGTAAAAAAAATGTCTATCTATATTATAGAAGAACGATATCAGTGAGTACATTTTATGGAGCAACTTCCTCTTCTTATCCAAGATAAAAATACACCAATTAAATTTTTTTTTAAAGAAGAAGAGAAGAAAAGCACTGTTGGTCATTATTGGTCAGGTCAGTCAGACAGAGATACTTGTATTTAATTTTTTCCCCAAGAAAATCTCTCGCTCTCCCTCTCTCTCTCTCTCTCGTGAGTTTTTTGACGGATGGGTTTCCACAATGGCAGGGTTCACCATAGGAGAGGAGCTAATTTTGCATTGCGAATTAGTTATACGAGAATTAAAATAATATCATATCATATTATGAAACATTACTAACTGTATTATTAGTGTGCTGCGGCGGTGAAGAAAGAGGTGTGTTGGGACTTTTTCTGCATGAAACAGACATTGTTTCGTCGGTAGCGTATTTATTATTATCATCCACCCTGTTGAGTTTTTTAAAAGGGTAAAAGAGGCTAATAGCATGTTTAGTTTAACAACGATACAAAGAAAAACTTTTTTTTCTGCGCAGTTTATAGAGTTGTTATTTCAATTTTTTGTGCACAGTTCTTTCATACTGAAATGGTGATAATAATAATAAAAATGATAATAATAATTCTAAATTGAATTTAAAAAAAATTGATAATTCCAATGGCTTCACGGAATTTATTATAAAAAGGGATTAATCTGAAGAAAGACAAACTTTACCAAAAAATACACATAGTAAAAAAAGTAACTGTATTTAATTGGAGACAAATTTGTACACTAAAATTGTGAAGCGTATAATGTGGCATCGAGACCCGCAGCCACTATCCCTGGAATGTGGTGGTGGTGGAAGTAGCGGTGGTGTTGTTGGAGGCAGTCACTCCAACAGTAGTGGTTCTAACAACCGGCGACTTGTAATAAAACAGGAAGTACTAGACACTAACTTGAATGATTGTGAGGATCAGGGTGACAATACTATTTGCTGTAATAGTAGAATGAGAAATAGTTATGGTAACAATAATAATAACAACAACAACAACAACAATAATAATAACGAGACGAGTTCTTCGAGCAAATACTCTTCAACCCCAGCGACTTCCCATGGAATGGTTGGAGTTCTTGGGGGAGTAGGAGTTTTAAGTGATAATGAAATGTACCATCAGAGTACCTCATCCTCGTCCAGTAGTAGTGGTGGTGGAGGAGGTGGGGCCAATGTCAGCACCCCGTCCAGTGTACTCTCATTCAGTTCCAGTAGCAATAGCACAGCCGCAATTAATGGCAGTTGTAGTTCAAGTGGCGTGAATGTAAGTGCCACTTCCTCTGCTACCAGTGGCGCTAATAACAGTAACAATAACAGTAGTGGCAACAACAGTGGTAGCTCATCAAATAATGGTGTCCTTGTAGTAGTCAATAGCAACTCTAATAGTAACGGACTTGGTGGTACAATTGGTAGTGTCAGTGGTGCTATTTGTGCTAATGAAGGGGTAAATTCCAGACTGGATGGGAAACATTTAGATATTCAGAGAAGTATACCACCTCCATACGCTCCGAGGAGGCCTAAAATCCCCTTGATGAATTGGAATCATGTTCCGTCGGTAAGCCAGAAAAAAACATACATTCATCCAACCAATACACTATCATTTTTTTTCTTCTACCAATAGTTTGCTTTATCAATTTTTCACACCATTTGAATGTGAAAAATTTGGTTTATAAAAACATAAAACTTGCATAAATATTTTTTTTTTGACTACACAAAAATGTGTTCTCATGCAAATCAAATACAACGTTTCTTTCTAAAAAAAATTATGCATCATCATCACGTGTCCATATTTCTCACTTCTCATATCGTCATCATATACAAGTATTATATATTCTTTATAACTGTTAATTCAAGGTCACCCTGTTGCAATTTTTACCAAAGACAAAAGCACAACTTATAATAATAATATATGCATACACTCTCGACTCACATTTTTTTTTGTCAAAAGAAAATACTCAGAAAAAAGAAGATGATGAAGAAGAACATTAGCAAAAACTACTCTTTTTCTAAGCTTGAAATAAAAAGAACCACAACGTGAAAGGGTTAAAGATGATAAAAAAAAATTTGCTTATCTGCCTACCTACCTGACAAGTAATAATAATGTACCACAATACGGTAATAATTTGTATTAGTGTGTTGTTGCACTTATTATTATATGCATACCTCCGCTGCGTGGTACTTTTATTATTATTATTTCTATTGTGTTGTCATTGCTGTAAGAAGATCAACCACAGAAAAGTGAGGTTGACTCATTTATTGAACTGCTCTGCTGTATGTTAAGTTGTAACTTACGTCATTTTATTCCTTTTTTTACTCAACATAATATGTATCCCCATTATTATTATTATTATTATTATTATTATCATCATCATTGTTGAACCCACTCCATTCCACACTGTCAAAGTGGTGGTGAAATGGATAAAAAAGTATATATAGTCAAGATGGAAAACAAAAGAAACGTTGTAAAAACAACGTAGGAGTTGTATAGCATTATTAAGATTTTCTGGTTTATTCACAAGATGCAATAATACGAAAGCTGAAAGGGAGAGAAGTAATATTTAAAAAAAAAAATCAGGTTGACTTTGAAAAAAATCTTCGGCTCGGCTGTATATTATTTCAGCAGCGTAAAAAGTAGCACAAACTGAAGTATCACATTTTATATGCATATTATTATATATTCATTATTATTATTATCAATTTTAAGTGTGTACTTTGTTCCGTTTGTAGAGTTGATTCATAAATTTTCATAAATTTTTTTTCTACAAAAAAAAATTAATAATAATAATAAATAAATAAAAATATCTTGAAAGTACTTAAACAACTTTTTTTTCAATTGTTTCTTTGAACAAGCATGAGACAAAACAACAATGTAGCTATTAAAAATATATATTATAATGTGCTCACAAAATGCTTACATCTTGTAAGTATGCATGTTTTAAACTTTTTTTTTCTCCTTCTGATACACAGGTATTACACAAAACTGCAAGAATAAACAGCAGTAATAAAACATGCACAATACTACAGTCCCATTTTTCTAGAAAACATTATTATTATTATTATTATTATTATAATTATGCATATTATTCTGCTGCTTCTGCTGATGTTGTTGATGATCATGATGATAATAATATTTAAAAGAAGAAGAAAAGTTTATGCATTTAAACATTCCTGTGGATTTACACCTGCAAAAAATACCTGCCTTTTTTTCTCTTCTTCTTCTTCGTCTTCGGTTCATCTAATCCTCCCTCATCTTATTTGATAAAAAATAGAGGACAGCAGGTTAAATTAATATTCTTTTCGTACTTTATAATATGATATGATTATACATTTCACATTATGCATGATAACATTATTATTATTACTACCTGTGTACCACCAACCGCACCGTCTTTTTTATTCTTCTTCTTCTTCTTCTTTTGAGCACCTACAGCTGATTTTTACTCTTTTTTTTCTTTAAAAAAGTAATTTTCTCCATAATGTGTAAAACCTATGATTACATTTCAAAAGCAGAAAGCTTATGTAATTATGAATACATTACAAAACACTTTGCCACACCACACTAGGCATATTCAAGAGAGAAAAGAACAAAAGAGGGTACAAACCGGAGTACCAAAGTAACTTTAGCTTTAACGAATGTCCAAAGACATACCATAGCCAACACCTCACACCATCCCATTCTCAAGCATTCCAAATCCAACCAAATTTGTTTCGGGAACTTATTTAGCCTGAAAACATAATTTATTGTTTCCCTTCTGTACGGAAAACTCCATCTTACGCTAGCAGACAGACAGGCATACCATATTCAAAATGGTGTGTAGCATCATAGTACATATTTACGCTACTTGAAAAAACGTTGGAGTTAGTTGGAAGCATCATCCCATTCTTTTTCAAGTCTAGTAGTAGTAGTAGTTAGTAATATCAAAAGTGGAAGTAGGGGGGAAGCTACAGGTGAGATATACCAAATATGCATATTATGCACACTTATCATCTTTGAACACTGACTGAACATTGTTGTATTATGTTGCCTTCTACATACCTGCTGGCTGTTAATAATATTATTATTGTCCATCCATCCATCCATCACCACGACCTTTCTTTTTTTTTTCTTGTTCATTGCGCAAAAGCCGTTGTGATAGTAGTGATGGTACGACGTATTATCATCATTTTATATGATACTTTTTTTTTACTCTTCAATAAGTGCAACAAACAGTCATAATCTTGTAAGTACAAATTACGTTAGAAATATTAGGGTGGAAAGGAATTCGCCATCATAATTCTTCCCACATTTTTTTTCCACCTTGGTTATTGACCATCTCACCACCACCACCACCACCACCACCGAATTCTCTCTCATTTCTATAGTTATTCATCGTACACACACATGTTTTCCATTGAAATTTATTTCGATATATTTATTCTCTTCTTCTTCTTCTTCTTCTTGTAAATGGCAATTCAACTAGTGTAACAACACTTGGATTTAGCTTGCAAAACTATTTCTAAATATAAATATATTTTTTTAGAAGACCAACAAGACAAAGTGAGGAGAGGGCTTTATATTCGTATTTACTGTAAATCAAAACTATAAAGTTTTAAAACAGTCGAAAAGGTGCTTTTTATAATGCTGCTCTCTTCTGTTGTTGTGATAGAAATCATTGTACAATTTGTTGGCCTCTCCTTATTTGTACACGTATACGTATTAGGTATATGTATATATATATATTGTATTTAGTTGTTATGGGGATGATGACGACAATTAGGTGAGGTTTGCTAGCAATTTTTGTTGTTTTTGTTTGTGAGAGAGCATTTTATTATGCATTCTTTTCACATTTGTTTTAAATCTCATATAATATGCGCCTTTATTATCATTTTTTGTTTTTTTGGGTAGTCAGGAGAATTTTTATTGCTTTCTTTTTCAGAGAAACAGTAATAGAAATAACATTATTATGTTTTTTATGGTTTGATTTCCTCTTATGAATCACTATATAACTTGTGGTTATTATTATTATTATTATTATAACTATAAAGATGTTTTGTTTGCTTGCTTGCTTGATGCTGCTGCTTCTATTATGGATAGGTGAAAAAAGTAAGATGCATATATTTATTATCATCATCACAAGGGCGTATGCAAATTTTTTCAAGGTTTGCAAAATTGTGTAATATTTTGTTTCTGAATATGTACATATTATATTTCTCCGCATGCATTTTTGTTATAATATGCAGCTTCTAGCAGCACAAGTATTTTCGCTAAAATGCTGACATACATAATTACTTTGATTGATTGTCGAACAATCTTTCATTCGTCATAATATTATATTATTTGTACACATAGCACCACCACAACCACCACCACCACGGCTGCTACCGCTTAAAAGTTGCATGTTGTCACTCGCAAATGTACTTAGAGTAGTGCTAGTACAACAAGTATGATGAAATGCAGCAAAAAACAAGTTTTTTTTTGTGTGTAATAAAAAATTCACGGAATACAAAATATATATATTTTTTTAAATAATTTTTTTTTTTGCATGTTTGATTGTCTGTTAAAAAAAGCTCTGATTTGAAGAATTGATACAATATTAGATGGGATGATCTTTTGCGTCTATAATGATATGTATAACAATAATGATTAAACAATAGGAAAAAGGTTGCTACTGCTTCTATCATCTCACCGCTTGTTGTTGTTTTTCGTACAGAAAAAAAATACATACATGCCATACAAATAAATAAGTACTGATTTACTTACAAGGTACAACATGTTTTTAACTGTGATGATGTTAAAGGGAGTATGATGGAATATATATGTGAAAAATGTTAAATAAAAATGCACCCATATATAATATATTATTATTTTGAAGAAGAAGAAAAAAATCTCAAAGAAGAATTTTACGCAATAGAAGAATGCACCCAAAAACAACAACAAAATAATGCCGGCAATAAAATGGAGTAACAGACAATTACCTGGGCTGATTCTGATACTTATTATTACTGAGCTGGAGTATCAAAATAAAAAGTATATTATGTACTTAAAAATATATATACATATATATATTGTATTTACATATGCATATATAAATGTATGTATGTACGTAATCGACTGCATGCAAGCATGATGCAAATTTTTACTAAAATTTACGAAAATTGAGTAAAATCATTCTCGTAAACCAGACATATATTTTTCTGTGTCTGGGAAATCAAATGAGAAAAAAATGGATATCAATTATAGGAACATAATATACGTAGCTAAGTATGTGCATATATTTATAGGCATGCATTTATATTTCCCTACTTCGTGTACATATAACGTTTTGGTGTACACATTACGTATTTGTTTTGAATCATCAATACTCAACCTTTAATTTTGCGATCCGATGATATGTGTAGTTTTCCATGAAATATTGAAGCAAATGAGATGATTGATTGAACGATTATTTAAACTATTTTTTTGGTGAGCAATATATTGTTTTTTACCAGAAAAAAAAATTACTAACAAGAAAAAACACTCAAATAACCTTAATGAAGATCTAAAAGAGAGAAATTGGAGAAAAAAAAAATTATACAAAATAATAAATTCCATGTAACAACACAACCAAAATTCTTAAGAATTTTCCTTATTTCTTAAGAAATACAAAAAAATCTTCTTTCAAGTGTATTTACTTCAACTACTATTACATGTTTATCAAGTTGTTGCTGTTGTTCGGCCTCTCTCAATATACATTTTGTTTAAACTTTTTTTTGTCGCGTAGAACCTGTTTAAAAATATATTATTTCACACCTACGACGATATAATAATATAATATGTTACCTGGGATTTCCCCCTGAAATTTACGTTACCCCAGTGGTCAGACTTATACCCATGCCTTCATAATAATAATAAATATCACACATAAATTCTTTTTTTATTATTATGCAAGTAAAAATATTTTAATGTGACGAGAGAAGGGCGAAATTATTCACGAATGTATTCGTGTCACAAGTCATGTCACAAATAAATTGTTAGCGCGAATTTAAAAAAAAAAATCAAGAATTTATTTTTGCGTTCCCCATAAAATAATGTCGTGATAATGATGGTACTATTATTGTGTTATTATATACAAAAAAAAGTGTGATGCCACTGCACAACAACTTCCGGTTACCTACCACCACCAAAACAGCATGTAAACCCATTTGCTAAAAGATGAATCTAATAAATCCTCTGTTAACACACAAAAAAATGCTAACTAAGGTATTTTACCAGGTCATCAACCTTAAACTATTATTATTATTATTATATTTTTATAGTAATAAACTAACCTTATGCTACACTGCAGGAAAATGAAATAACTTACCTGTGTCATCGTCCAACAAGAAGAAGTGATGAAGAGGAGAAAAGAAAAATGCAAAAAAAGTCTCCAAAAAAATACAACACGGACATATGTACTCTTTTAATATGCGACTGTAACTAAGGTCGTCGTATTACAACAACCGTTTTACTTATTTAGTACCAACAACAACAAGAACAACATCACCAAATAAATGCAACAACAACCCCAGCAACAGCAAATTTATGGCAAAAAGTCAAAAGTCACATTTTTATTATCCTGAAAGCATCTCTCAAAAACCATAAAAATTCTTTTTTTGCTTCTAAACAGTAGTTCTTGTGCAAATTAAAAAGTCGTTCAAGGTTACACATAAATTATTGCAGAAAAAAGAAGATTTTTTTTTGTATGTGCAGCTGATTTTGTATTATGAAAAGTTACATTATTATTATTATTATTATTATTATTACTGTTATATTGCCGTCTATTATTGTTATTGCATGTTTCATAGTTCATAACTACCGTGTTTAAAAAATTATAAATGTGATGATGATCAATTTTCTTTTTACAACATGCAATTCAACAACACAATCCAGGTGTATGGCATCTATTAATCTTTCATGTGATGTCTTTTTTTCCTGATTTACCCATAAATTTTGCTCGTGTATGGTTGTGTATAACATCATCATCTTCATCTTCTTCATCTTGCCCATTTACCATTCTTTTATACCTTTGCTGATTATTATATCCATCATTCAAGACAATAATCCTGACATCCTGTGTGTTGATTTTTTTTAGTCAGATCAGAATTCTTTCTTTTCTTTTTTTGTCTTTCTTTATTGCTCTCTGTTTACCTTTACAGATATAGGTGCATGTACTAAAAAATTGTGGCAATTAATTTGATCATCATCATCATGACGCTCCAATCTACAATAATTACAACTTACTTTTTTCTTCTAAATTGGGTCGCTATCTTGTAATTTTTTTCTTAAATCTTTAAATAAATAAAAAACAATCCATTATTCAATGCTTATCATTTACATCATTAAAAATAGCAGGTGAAGTTGTAGCAGAAAAAAATATTTGTAATTTTTCTTTCGAATACACCGTGAACCCCCCTTCCCCAAAAAAAGAAAAAATTTGACGAACATTTTTTCCACCGTGTACTTTTTCTGTAAAAGAAAATGCAAAAGATTGCAGTAATTTCAGAACACGTTCATAAATCCTTCAACACAATCATTGTAGAAGTTAGTAGTAGGATTATGATTATTATTATTATGTATTACCGGTTATATTATCTTGTTGCTGTGTTGTGTGTGTGTGAGAGAGAGTGTGTAAGTGTACTGGTGGTATTTATTGGTGGTGCATAGGTTTTTTAAGGCAATAAGTCCGCAAGAAAAAGTCAAGTTAAGCGTGAAACGTACACAACAGCAATAGCAATAAAACATGGTGTAGCGTACACAAAAAAATGGTAATATCGTGTGCGTATTAGTGACCATTAGCAACAACAGCAATAATAATAGCATTTCTCATATGGGTGGTAATTACATTTGACATTTTGTTAATATTTTTTTGAGCCGTGCTTTAATTATTATACAGAATAACAAAAAAAATATGCATGCAGAGATGGTACTGGTGGAGGTGGTGGTGTTGGGATAATGCTGAAGTTTGCGTGGATGCACACATTTTTTTTATTTAAAAAAAAGAAGAAATTCCTTTTCTCACGTCAATTGAGTGAAAAGTTGGCGAAAATATAATGGTGATAACTAGCGACGACCATGCTGCTGCCTCTTACGTGCAGGCCGAACGAGAGAGATAGAGAGAGAGAGAAAACACTCAAGTGCCACAATAAAGTTGTAAAGTACATAATATTATTACTTTTTGTGCATGCATTGCATACAACAACGCCAAAAAAAATGGAATGTCGTGTGTGAACGTCCGACATTGCATTGTACAATGAAGAATGTTGAATAAACAATAAAATATAATATAAAAGTACTACATGCGCAGAGTGAAAACAGGTCTCTATTTGTAGCGATCAGATGTCAGTGTAATTAGGCCAACCGGATCCTAAAAATCTCAATGTCCACTACTACTACTACTACTACTACTACAACTACAACTTACTACACAGCCGCGCGGTGAAGATTTTTTTAATACTTTGTAAACCTATTAGATTAAATGTATATACATGCGCATATATGTATGTACACGGCTTTCATCTGTAGTAATAATGATGTGCTAAGCAAGCAAGTATGTAACAAGTAACAACGTCTTTTTGTAGTCATCGTACCAACCACCACGAGATTGGGATGCACCTCTTCTTGTTTTACAGCTGATTTAACTCGTTTTTAAGAGAGAGAGAGAGCGTAAAATGCCGACCTTGCCTTTTGTAGCATTTGTTTTTTATTTAAATAAAAATGTAAGCTAATCTGCACAAAAAATGCATAATCATCATCATCATGAATTTTTCACTGTGTTACTTCTCAACTCTCAATCTCAATCTCTCTCAAAATCGAGGAATCCCAACAAAGTTTTGCATCATCATCAACATTTATCCATTTCCAACTGAAATAAAGCCGAGGCAAGAGAGTTTCTAATGTTGCTACTGTCCATGTCATATAATATATTATTCATACACCGAATATATTTTTTTATAAGCTAATTTTTGAAAAAAAAATTATTTGATGAATTGGCTTTAGAGTAAGGAACGGAACAGAGTAGTACAAATTGTAATGGGGTCGTAGCCATCTCAAAAACAATCTTTTTGTTCCATAAGTGTATTTATCATCAAGCTCATTAGTAAAACAGTTGGTGTAGTAAAGTTGTACTTGTCGATGTTTTTTCTTTCTTCTCTCTCTCTTGGTTGCTGCTGTAGTGTTTTTTTGAACGCTTGTAGTAGAACATATGAAGTAAGTAAAGAGAAGACTGTTATGGTGATGATGATACTTGTAATTTTTTTGATGCTGCTTGATTCAACTGCTGCTGCTGAAAGCTATTGGGCATTCACATTGTATCATCATCATCATCATCAAATATGATCCACCGTGAACAAGAACGGCATTTTTGTCGTGACCGTGGCTTGCTTTCATCGTAAAAAAATCGTATGAAGTGAGTGAATAGTAAAGTTGGTTGAATGATAGTAGTAGTGGAGTGAAGTGAGTAGAGTATGTAAATAAGATGATAACACAAAATGTTGCCGCTGCTGCTGATGATGAGCATGATGATAATGATGAGCATGGTTTTCCAACTACACATCAACAATTTTTCATTTCATCCAACTCCAGTCCAATCCAATATATTATTTATATATTTTCTTTTTTGCCCCTTTGTAAAAAAAATGAACTTTTTTAAAGATCTTTTGCGATGATAAACTTGTACATTAAGAAAAAAAGTGGGTAGTTGCGTTTGTGTTGTTATTGTTGATATAAAGTTTTATGTAATTTGAGGAGATAGAGAAGGAACTTACGACACAAGAATCTTTGAGCAAAAAAATACTTTGTTTGAAAAACTTTTTTTTTCTTCTTTATTTTTTATCCATTGGCGGCGAATTTATGTTGTAACAACTGACGACACTTGAGAGGCTGATTATGATCATGATAACAATTCTATCAATTTTGTGAAGCTTTTCTCCACTCCATTGCCATTTGTTTACTATAAGTGGGATATAAGAAGTATTTGCATGTATATACACACAATCAACATTGCCTCCGGTGATGATGTCATCATTGACCACGGGACTCACTAATTCAATTCGACTTTTTAACAGGCAAGCAAGAAAAAATGCACTCAAAGCCAAAAAAAATAATCAATTGTCCAGCTAATTTGTTGTGCATAAAAACAAAATTGCATACAAGTACAAAAAAAAAGGACAAAGTATCCAATAATATGTCATGTGCTAATAAGATCGCTGCTGTAGACTTGCACATCATTTAAGATATGTATATTTAGCAAATTTTTTTATTTTCCGTTGGCGTTTCAAAAATTGTGATGATGATGCTGCTGCTGATAATGATGATCTAGTAGATGTGGTAGGTCTAGTAGTAGTGTTTAGCAGTTTCATGGACCGACCACAGTCGGTGTGTGTGTGTGTGTTTGTAGTACATGGTCAAGTGAGTGAACAGCACACAACAGCTGCACGGTTGTTTCTATACTTGACGGCGATGGTGACGGTCACGAAGTGAGAGTGAGCAGCTTCACCTGAAAACCCAGGTTCAATTTAATTACAATTGAGAAGCAACAGGTCACGACTATCAAAGATTTTATTTTCTCGGTTTAAAGATTTTTCAAAGTAAATTTTTTTAATGCTGCTACTGTCCAAATGTTTTTTTAAATGCACACACATTCACTATTAGTAGCAGCAGCAGCAGCAGCAGCAACACCTGTGTATCATGTTTATAAGTATTTATGGCATGAGCAAAACACGAGCTATTATTGCATCTTACCAACCACTACTTATTCAACTACAAAAAAAAATCCACTCGAGTTTGTATATGTACTGTACTTTCATTATATATTAGTGCTAATATGTACACACATACTACCAGGCTGTTAAAAAAGTTGGATGGAGTAATTACTCACATTCCAAAACAACAAACAAGCTTGCTAAGCAGAAATGAATAAATTGTGGATTTTTTTTATTACTATTTACCTTTCCTTTTAACTTTGTCAAGTGTGCACTCCATTTGTCATTGATGCTTGCACAAAAACTGGAGGATAACGACCAATTTTTTTTTGCGCTTGTTTAATAATTTATTTTGTGCGTATACGAAATAATAATAATATATTGCGTGTGTGGGTTTATGTGAATTTGTAGAGGAGTATTTTGGTGATGATGGTGCCGCAACTGCTACAACCACCACCACCACAACAGTTGATCTTTGTAAAAAAGATGAAAGAGGAGGAGGATATATATATTTATATATTATTATTTTGGATAATAGTCGTGCATACTTTGTATTACAAAGTACTTTCGGGGATATAACAAAGTGTTGAAGGAGAAAGAAGGCGAAAAAAAAAAACATATTGTGACGATGGTATGCTGTTGCAAATTGGATCCGCCCTCTTGTTGTTCAAAAAAAAAACTTTTTTTTCTTCCTCTCTCACTCACTCTATCTATCTGTGTGGAGATGGAGATCGTCTTTTTTTTGTTTCTATTTGGTCCGATATGCATGCAAATGCAATGCATCCAATGCATGATATACATATAGCTTATAACATTGCAAAAAAAAAAAAAATCTCAAAAAAATCTCAGGTGTAATCAAGTAAACAACCGAAACAAGTTCCTTTTGAATGCATGAATTTATAGTTCTTCATTTTTGGTTTTTTCTCCTTCTTCTTTTTCTTCTTGTAAGTGTAGTAAGTAGATGTTTTGTGTATGACCATTACGGTCTACTTTACTACTACTGCCACTGCCACTACCACTACTACTACTACAGCAACAACAATGAAATTTTCTATTCTTATTCTATTCTGGTAGTAAAATGTAGTAAATACTACGTTGCATTTTAACAAAAAAATGTACAAAGTTTATAGGACGATGACTCTAAAAAAAAACCTGCGGACAACCACACACACAATCATACACATACCTACATAAATATTTTTATGTTTTACTAAATATTATCATGATTATCATGTTAAAATTATTATATTATTACAATCATTATTATCAAATTAATACATAGGTAAAAATATATATTATTATTATTATTCCATAATATATGCTACATATTTTCATTATAAATTAAGATATGATCATAATTTTTGCCATTAAAAAAAGAAAAGAACGAGAATGATAATAACAATCACTTCATTTTATATTTAGTGTATAAAAGGAATAATAATAAAACACTGTAACGACGTACGGAAGAACCGCTTACATTTTCTTCATACAATTGCTGCTCTTCATTAAAAATTACATTGTATGCTGTTCTTACAACGTTTTTAATACACTGTCACCTTACTTGAACGCCGGTATGCACTTTTTCTTTTAAAAAAGAGTGTATGTTTATTACTATTTTTGACATTAGGACTTTATTGTTCGTGCCAATCTGACACAAGTGTTGTTGTTGTTGTTATTGTGTCAGTCATGGAGTTCCTTTCAATGATATGAATTTGTATTAATCGGTCGGCCGGCCGGCAGACAACACGAAATAAGTAAAAGCCCCACTAAATGCGGTTCTTAATAATAAGGTAGCAGATGTAAATGAAACTACTTAAATAACCCATTCCATATGAAGTATAAATAAATATATATATAGGTTTACATATGTACATGTATATAATTAAAGTTGAAAGGAAGGAAAATAATCAAAAATTCTCAAATTGCTTTTATTTTTTTTGTATGAATGATTTGTGGCAGTGAGTATGCATAACAATGAATAAGCTTACAATAATATTGTTAGTATTGCTTTTGGGCAGAAAAAAAAATGTGAAGGACACGCCATTTCCTTTTCAAAAAGATTTATGGAGAAATTTTGATGTTCATTGATACAAATCACTGTTATATAGAAAGACAGAGAGAGAGAGAGAAACCGGTACTAATGCATACATACATAATAATAATAATGTACCAATTGAACAAATTTATGCTACTTACACAGAGGTATCAAGAAGTAAAAAAAACATATTATATTATGTAGTAAGACACACACACACACACACACACATAGCTTCTTATTTTTTTTAAACGTCATAGTATTCCTGATTGTGAGATTCTGTCAACAGATTAGAGGGGAAAGGATGAGGCTGCAGGGTTGAAGTATGTATGTATGTTAGCAGCATTATATAGCAGCAGAGTGAATATTTTTTTTCGAAATAAATATATATTCGCTTCAGCATAAAAAATATATATATGCAAGTGTAATAAGCTTGCTTACACAATTGAAGGACACGTTGAACATTAAAAAAAAGTAATATGCTTCAGGGTGTACAACAAAGAACCTGATTTTTTTTTTCAATCATATGGCAAACATGTATTACGCATCATTATTGAAATCCTCAATAAATTTATCTCAGGAAAATGTTGACACCTCTATTTTAAGCATATGCATAAAGTGTATAATGTAATCTTTTATAATTTTATAATATACATTTTTGTGGGAAATACGAGTTATATTTCCATGATTTAACTTACAAGAAAATATATCTCTCTGGTATAAAGGGTGTTGTAGGTTATATTGGGCTCAACAAAAGAAGAAGAAGAAGAGAAAGGCTCTCTCTTTCTATTCAAATTACCAAACGGAAAAAAGAGTAGCGTTTTAATCTGAGGAGAATCAGTCATGCACTACCTTGCTCGCATAATAAAACATTTCGATTTATCAAACCGACAATTCACACTTATCAATTCATTGTGCAATTTGTCGTGTGTACTCCCGGATAACCGTCAAAAAATACTAGGCTACATACATATATCAAATGAATCAAACGTGTGTGTGTGTGTGTGTGCTACAGTGAATAAACTTGTAATATAGGGAGCACGAGCAGCAGCAGCAGCAGCAGCGGAGTCCCCAAGATCACTGTTACTTGGTACACGACGGTGCTGGTGCTTTCTGTGACGCAATAAATTTTACCATGTTATCCGTAATTTTTTTTTACCGTGTAAAAACTCATGTCTTACTCAAGATTTAAGAATAGTGCATTGCAAAAGGAAAGGAGACAGTTCCGCAAGTAGGTATGTACACGTATATATGTGAGTATATAGAGTACATTCATGTAGCATGAAATATGTGTGTTGCGATCCTTTTCCGATCTCTAATTCCGTTACACACGGAGACATACAAAAAGACACGCTCTTTTTCCACCACCACCACCACCGCTACTGCTGCTGCTGCTGCTATAATACTTGCTTGCTCACTTGTCCATGTTACTCTCTCATCCCTTCTTCCCGTTTTTCTACGCGTAACACGTAAATTCCCATTTTCCTTTTTTTTCTTCTTCTTCTTTCCTTCGACGTTTTCTTCGTCGTGTGCATATACATACGTTACTCCCTCTCTTTCTTGCTCTTATACGCTTTTCTCTTTTTCCTTCCATCTCTCTAGTTTTTTTTTTCTTCTAGTGCGCTTCTATCACTTAACAAGTTATGCATGTATCTCTCTCTCTCTCTATTTGTCTTTTTATCTGCCTATTAACTCTTAGACGAAAGATATTACAAAAATAGGTATAATATAAAATGTATATCTACTACACTTGTACTTCTACTACCACTACTATATGTTTTACTAGTTTTCTCAATGCGTCTACTGCTACTCCTTTTATATATTACATTATGATTCCAATTCTGTCCGTCTCTCTTCTCTCTCATATCTTTGCTCTCTTACATCTTTTTTTAGTAGGTTTTGCCGTTTAACAATTGTGTCGCCATTCTCCCTTTTTTTACTACTCCTGCTACTACTCCTACTACTACACTGACTACTGCTGCTGTTATTACACAAAAAGAGAAGAAAAAAAACGGAGACAAAATAAAAGGAACCAAAAATACAACTTGTGCCTTATTTTTTTTTATCCTTCTCTCTCTCTCTCTCAACCGTCTACGTATGTACTATTACATAATATTACACTTTTCTTATTGCATATCTCTATTATTCCATGTAAGTATATGTGTGTAAGTATGTAAGTAGCTTGTGATTTTCTCTGTCTTTTTATTGATGAAATAAGGAAAAGGAGAGCTGTCGTCATTGAATCTCTGATTTCCCAAACCGAGTCATGTCGCGCCTTTTACTTGCACAAACACAGACACATGTATTATCCTATATGTTTATAAGCGTATATATATATATATGTACATGTTGTCACTGTTTTCCTCTTATTCATCCCATTTTTTTTCTTTCTCCTTTCTTCACTCATTCACTTTCACGGAGAATCATCATGATCGTCCCCAACATACATGCATAGCACACATTGTATTACATACCTAAATACCTAATACTCATTCTCCTTTGTACTTGGGTATATCCACATTTGATACATTGTATCTATATAACTCCCCCGTACAACCAGTTTAACATTTCCCTTCTTCCTGAAATTTCTGACCGGATTTCCCCAGATATTTGTCCTCTAATCTGTCTCTTTATCAATGAATACACGTATATATAAGCAAGCAAGCAAAAGCAGAGACAGTCATATTACTACCAAGTGTTCTACAGACACACAAGAGATGAGAAAGTGAAGAAACGGGTAGAATGACAGTATTCGTCTTGGGTTGGGATGATGATGATGACATAAAAAAAAGACGGAACATTATTGTGTGTGTGTGTGTGTGTGTTTGTATGTGCATGAAGCAAAAGCAGATGAATAAGTACAAAACGTACGTCCAAACAGATTTCACATGTCCTTTCTTTCCCACTGAATTTGTCAAAGTTAATGCTGCTAGGCTGTGAGATATTATGTCACTTGACTACTTGTACAACTTCTCGTGTCCAAAAAGAACGTGTCATCATGACGGAGAGAAATGGGATGATGTGTAGATGTACTCCTCAACATGCTTTTACCCGAGTTGTACTCCAAATATTTTTTTGTCTCTCTCTCTCTCTTTATATGTGTGTGTGTGTTTTTTGTTTTTTATAAAACTATTTCTGCTGAAGTACTGAAAAAAATAAGGAGAGCAATTTGTGTTGATTTAACCATATTATGTCATGTCTACATCTTACCATTACATTTTCATCAGCATTATCATCATCATCATTACTACTAGTACCATCATCATTGGCGACGCTGATGATGATGACGAGGAGGAAGATGAAATGCAAAATAATAATTTATTATTGTAAATGTTCATTCCATGACTATGTAATCTCTTTTTGAGTAATTCAACGACCGTTTTTGAAAAGTTGAAAATCAAGATAAAAAGTTAAAGACCTTTTTTTTCTCTCGTCTTCCTCCTCTGCTTTTTTTTATACAATAATGCTTACACAAGCCATCAAGCAATATAAACATCTACTTATAAGATGAATCTATTTTGTAAGCCCATTACTACAGACATAGTTTTTTTTTGCGATTCCGATAAAATAACTTTATTTCCCACAAGGCAAGAAAAAAAACCCAAATATATTTTTTTTTATGTGATCAGCAGGTCATGATATATATTTTTTGTAGCTTTTGTGAGTACTTGTGTGTGTACGTACGTACGTACGTGGATTTTTGTGGATCATCATAAAAAACATGGTATGTTTGTATGGCGACGATGGACATACAAATATAATATATGACTTTATTAAATATTCATAGAATAGAAAATAGTGGAGGAATTCCACCACACATCTTCTTAAAGGTCTCTTTCTCTATACATCATGTTGATATTATGCATGTAAGTATGAAGAAGAAGAAGAAGAAGAAGAAGAAGTATTACCTATTCACAAGAAGGAAGAAAAGCAGAAGCACATTTTATTTGGCTCTCTAGCTTTTTTGATGATGTATGGGACATATAGCTTGCCATTTGAGATTTATTTCACCCGTATGAAAAAATAAGATTTCCACCCACTTTTATAGTATTCCTCTCTCTCTCTCTCTCTATCTTTCTGTTGTATACTCTCGCTCACTCAAGTTCTCCTGTCAATTCCAAATCGCTTTTCTTTTTTTTTCTCCTGCGTTTATTTTCACAAGGCTTATTTTGTTATATCTCTTCATGTAAATTTCCTGGTTGAATAAAGATAGATTGAATAGATGGGAAAATATATATATGTAATATTTTGTGCCGTACGTAGTTACTCCAGCACGCACACATAGATGTCATCACAGACATTTTTTTTTTGCAAGAGCAGTTGCTCCTTTTTTTGTTGTTTGTTGTATGATGTGGTATGGTATAATAGGTAATATAAGTGGCAAGCATATTCATTCCTAGATGATAGCATACCCATTTCTTATCGAACGTCTTGGTTATTTTCAGATTACTTTGTCTAAAAAAAACTTTTTTGTGTGTGCATTATCATCATCATCATCATCATCATCATCATCATCATCATAACCAAAACAGAATGTTGTTACGTTAAAGAACAAAGTTCTAGGAATTTTTTATTTAGAAAATTGAGTTTTTGCAAATGTATATTTTAAAAGTACCATCTACTCAAAAATGCTACACTGCAGATGTAATATATATTTTTTGAAAAGAAAAATTTATATTTATACTGGCAGAGATTCTAACAAGGCACTACACTGTACTTATTATGGTGCACACTTTTTTCTAAACAAAGGGAAACCTGTTTAATATCGTTTTATTTTTTGAATAATAAGTATTATTGCATTACAAATGTATAAAAAAATATATAAATAAAAAAAGTGTTATATTTTTAGCTGTAGTGGTAAGCATGAGGGAATAAATAATGGGTTTTTAAGAAACGTGCGAAAAAATTAAATAAGTAAAAGTCAATTTTTCCCAATGGAATCAAATGCCAAAGAGCAACTACTCCCGTCACCGGTACTGATATATGTGTGTGTAGTATGTAGGCATATATATTTTTCATTCAAACAAAGTAACTATATAATATGATGATGATCATGATGATATTATGCAATGCCGTTGAAAAAGAAGCAAAAATATATGCATGCCAATATTTATCAGGATGTTGGCAACGCTTGAATGGACAAGTGCACAAAAAAGTGTGTATTTTTCTATGTGTCGGTGTGCATTAAATCGCAAAAAAAAAATCACTGACAACTTTTAGTCAGTCAGCCAAACAGAGAGAGAGAGAGAGAGAGAGAGAGAAAGGGAGAGGGGAGAGCACAAGTGCAAGAATACAGAAAAAAACGATCTTGTCCAACATTCTTTGCATTTCTGTTTGCCCCTAAAAAAATTTGGCTTCCAATCCAAGAATGATATAATACAAACACACACACACATACAAATAATAATGCATTATTGTGCAATGTCGTTGTGTACTCACAACAAAACAACTGATTTTTCGTATCAGAATAATAATAATAATAACGCAACAACGCCAACATAACTTGCTATTTTGTAAAAAGCCAAAAAGGACGAAAGCCAACTAGGCGTTTTTGGTCGGCGGCGGGGTCGGTGGTCTGGTCGGACGGTGGCAATCAACAAACGATGGTTGCAATGCAACAGGAAATGAACATTTAACGCTTGCGTGCATACATATCTACTCAGTGCACAATAACAATAATAGTAAATAGAGAATGCACATGTATGTCTATCTATATTTATAATGCACATATTTATAATACATTGTTTTACAAATATACTAGAGTGGGGGAGGAAAATGAGTGAAATATCATAAAATTGGTTGCAAAGGAAATATCCATACATTCCCTACAAAACAAAAGTCCCCCACCACCACACACATAAACAAACAATCCAATTTCACAATTCTCCTTTCACTAAAAAAAAGTGCACTATATTATTATGCAAGTGTAACAAGGGCAAGTCCCAACTAGAACTCGTGCAACTTTATAAAAAAAACATTCTCGTTTCTTCCCACCTGAGCTGCTGTTGTGGGGATGATGATAGAAGTTAACTGATGCCCTAATTATATTCACGTGCATACGTGATGTCCAAGTATTCATATCTATCAATTTCAAGCTATTAACCTGATATCTATAGCTAGACAAACGGACTGACGGACAGACACATCCTTGCATTTTGACGTAGATCATTCTTTGTAGATCTTTAGAGTCTTTTACAAATACTTAATAAAACCCGCCAAAAAAAAAACACACACACACACAGTTTCTCTTTCTTCATTACTGAATAACTATCATATAGCATCAGAGAGGGTAAATGGTTGATCATCATGTTGTTGGTTTTTTGGTGACGATATTGTGATGATGATGACGACAATGATAATAGCTATATATACTACGCACACTGCTCTACTTCTTGTGGCTCTCTGGCAGAAACATCTTATTACAACTCCAACTTTTTAGCGGTATACAACTTTTTGCGTTGCTAACGCACATACACAGACACACACACACACTAATATTATGATGACATTGACATTGGCAAGTGTACAGATTGTGTGACGATGAGGACGACTACGAAGATGGTGGTGTAAGTGTTGAAAAAAAAATTGACTGTCCTTCCTCATCCACAAAAAATATATATACAAAAATCTGAGGAGCAATTGTACCAGAAAAATGTAAACCTTTTGTAGTAAGTACACATATTATTATACTACACACATTTTATTCATTTCTACTATATGCAGCACGTACGTACGTATTACTATTATTATTATACTTTTGTGACTCAATGCCCCCAAAAAATATTTTTTTGGCACGTCATATTGTTCTTGTTTGAAGAAACTAATATATTTTTTTCTTCTCTTCCTCTGTCGGGTCATGTTGTTGGCGGAGACAGAGGCCCTTGGCCAAAACCGAACCACCTACAACTACAAAAAAAATAGATACACGACATACGCATAAAATGAAAATAATAAATAAATTTTAAGCAAGGTTACAAAATTTGGGAAAAAGTAAATGAAAATACAAAAATTGTTTTAAAAAAAATTGTATTTACGTTTGATTCTGAATAAATGGCTTTAAAACAATGGTCCAGTAAGCAGCTTGAAAACCGATAAAAAAGAAGAAGAAAACAATATACTTTGTTATAAATTTTATCGTTTTTCTCGCAAGTGTCTTTAGCATACCTTTTCCCCAATAGCATTAACATCATCATCATCATCATCAGTAGGCCATCATCATCTCCCTTTACTCTTCAGAAGAAAAAAATCTATTCAAGCTCAAAAAAATGAGATGGTAAAAAGATAATGTGTGGCATTTGTTTGTGTGTGTGTGTGTACACAGAGAAGTAATAAATTTATATCATCATCAACACACAAAAGCGGCGGGCGGGTTGATAAGTTAACGCTCAAAGCGATCAAGCGCAACAGAGAAATGAGTTGTGAATGAATTTGAGTGCTTATAGCTTACCTATCCATTTCTTTTTAGGCATCATCATCATCATCGGCCCCCAACTAACCACCAACCACCACCACCACCATTGTCGTCTTCTTTTTCTTCTTTTATCCAAGATAAATAATTGCAATCTAAATCTAAGAGAGAAGTGTATTTTTTTTGCTGTTGTGCTTTGTTTTCTGTATGTGTGTACATATTATATTACACTTATAATGATGATATGCAAACACACACACATATTTCAAAGAGCAAATTATTACAGCAACCAGAGAGAGAGGAGAGAGAGAGAGAGAGAGAATGGCTCGCTTTTGTTCGGTTTATGATGATGATGATGATGATCATCATCATCCAAACGTAGCACATCGCGCATCCCTCTAGATTTTTTTTTCTTCTTCATATTTTTGATTGGCATTTATGATACCATTTGCTATAGTTTATTAGTATTTCTTTAAAAAAAAGTTTGATTCACCTGTCATCATACATGATTATGTCTGAAGTAAAAGAAAAAGAAGAAAAAGAAGAAGGTGAAGTGAAGAAAAATATATACCCGGCGTTTGTTGTAACAGTACCATACATACAAGTGAACTTTTAGGTAGGTGGGTACGTACGTAAAGATATATATTTTTAAAAAAATCTCTTTTCTCTCTTTTTCTGTGTGTCTTGTCATTACACACCACACACATCCAGTAATGATCAACATTTTACGATGTAAAGACCAAAGGTTAGGAACGGTTGATTGCCTCTTCACTTCCATTCCAGTATACCAATATATTACTTACCTTATTATTAGTATTATTATTATTATTATTATTACTATTGCAATTTAGTGTGTGTGTGTACAATTTTTTCTTTGTTTCTTTTATCGCATACATTTTTTTATTATTGTAAAAGTGTATGTAACAATCTATTAAAACGATATTCGTAAGAGATATGACGTGACCCACTAGTTATGCATTTTTTTTCTGAATATATATATTTTTTTCTTTCAATAATTTCACCAAAAAATTTTTTTCGTACGCAACAGCGCTGTTTAATAATTTTATGTATTTACAACAATTTAGATATGATTTTCCCTTATTTTTTATATAAATGCTATTCAATGCCTTGATAGTACAATAATCATGTATCCATTTATAATATTTATATCCGCTTTTTTTACGAGAGTCTTCAATTCAAAGTAATTGAAAGGAATGACAATAAATTTTGTGTGTTAACCTACGTGAATAAATTTTACTATTATTCTTTCTTTTTTCAATTCAAAATAGCATAACAAAAAAATTCTTTGAACAACAACGGCGTTCTTTCACCAAAAGGTTTATATGTTCTCTTGTAAAATGATTCTGTCCTCATTTCAATAAAATTAGGTAGAAATTCCTCAGGGCAATCATATTAACGGATGCGCATACGGTGCTCAAGGGGAAGATGGGAAGGTGATGATAAATATGATAGCAAAAGGCGATACATATATTATTACAGGGATTGTCTCCTTTTTTTCTTGTTTCACATTTTTAAAGGAAATTTTCTGATGAAAAAAAAAGTTTTTTTTTTACTTGAACCTTAATTTCTGCACTAATTTTGCTGCTTTAGTGTAGTATATACCAAAAACCATGATCATCATGATATCTTTCACATTTAAAAAAAATCCAAGACTGACTAGACTTTACGTCATCTCCCAACACTTGTTGTTACCTATCTTTCTTCCAAAGCGCATTAGTCCATTCATTATTCATAAATAGAAAAGATGTGTAGTTGTATTTACGCATAACATATTTTAATCTTTAAAATAATGATTATAATGAAAGAAGACGAGAGACGACATAGAGACGATACTTTGCATGTACTGTGAGGTCTCTCGTTAGCATGAAATGCTAATTCCCTGGAACAATACCAGATGAACTAGTTCCTTTGACAATAGGCAACATTCATTGTCAAA